>JAMKQA010034529.1:0-17034 GCA_024699735.1 Posidonia australis | reverse complement strand
TTAGAAATGGAAATGTTTTGGAAAAATGAATTCCAAAAGGTTTTTGAAAGAAATGTAAAGGAATGTTTTGTAAGAAAAAGTGGTTTTGGAATGAATTTCCAAATGTTTTGAGAAAAGAAAAGGAAACATGACTTTTGAAAAAACATGGATTGGGATTGAATCTCCAAGTGATTGTTTAATAAAGGAAAGGATGATTTTTCAAAAAGAGAAAACCAAGTTTTAAAAAAAATGATAAAAATGAGATTTATGGTTTTGCCGAGATTTTGTGGTTTGTATGTTTTGGGGCGCGTACTGGGTGACTTGATGTCACTCACGCTTGCTATTTGGTTTTCCGGTTTAAACCGCGTGCAGCCGAGTTCTGGTGCAATAGTTGGAGCTTCTAGCCGCACATTGTGATCCTTAAGGTGAGCCTTAGTTACAGTTATTTGATGTTTCTGTAATTAGTGTAATTTTGCTTGATACTGTGTTATGGTAGCGTGCCCGGGATCGGGGCGTTACAACAACTCTCTATCGTGCAGTCTTAGGGAGCCACTAGACCGAACATCACCAAGCCGGTGCACTAGGTGTAACCCTAGCTCTGATACCACTCTGTAACGCTTCGATCCTGGGCATGCTACTAAAATACAGTATCAAGCATAATTACACTAATTACAGAAACATTAAATAACTGTAACTAAGGCTCACCTTTAGGATCACAATGTGCGGCTAGAAGCTCCAACTCCTGCACCGAAACTCGGCTGCACATGGTCTGCACCTGAAAACCAACTAAGCACGCGTGAGTGACACCTAAGTCACCCAGTACGCGCCCCAAACATACAAACCACAAAATCTCGTTAAAACCATAAAAACTCGTTTCTTTTATTTTTCAAAACTTGGTTTTCTTTTGAAAATCCTCTTTTCCCTTTTTATTGGAAATCATTTGGGAATTCAATCCCAAATCCATGTTCTTTTCAAAAGCCATGTTTCTTTTCTTTTCTCAAAACATTTGGAATTCATTCCAAAACCACATTCTCTTTCGAAAACACACCTTCGCATTTCTTTCAAAACCTTTGGAATTCATTTTCCAAAACAAATCTTTTTCAATACTTGGGATTTCTTCCCAAAATCACACTTTCAAATCCACTTTTCTGACCAAGTCCTGCCTAAAACACAATGCCTCACGGGCTCAAAATCAAATCATAAACACAGGATGGCAACTGGTAAAAACATCATCATCATTTCATTTCAGGATTTTAGGACTATTTCGTCAGTCCAATCCTGACCAAATCACATTTTCGTTTTCTATATTCATTTCCACTTTTCTTTAATGTTGTTACCTTGATCAGGGGTAACCAGGCGCACAAGCAGTAGGTGAGGACATCCTTCCCCTATCTTCCTGCACTGCCGTGGTGAAATTCCCCGTGCGGGATGTCACCGCCCCGGCCAACCAGCCTCAATTCATTTCTCATATGTGCACGGGGTACGTCTCTATCTGACGCTCCATCGGTGACCTGAACAACTAGGTCCAATGACCTAGGCTCAATCTACATCGTCGGTGACCCGAACAACTAGGCTCAAAAACCTAGGCTCAGCCTACACCATCACGAGCTTGGTGACCCGAACAACTAGGTACAATGACCCAGGCTAAGCCTACACCGTCGGTGACCCGAAAAACTAGGTATAAAAACCCAAGCTCAGCCTACACCGTCTCAAGCTCGACAACCACATTATTAGTATTCCATTTCAAAACTCTCGTTAAACTTTCTTTTCAAAACCATTTTCCATTTCATTCTTTTCATTGCAGGACACTATCTCCTTGCAACACTTGGCCCTCCATTGGGGTCCCAACTCAAGCCATGAAAACCATGCTTAAAATCATAAATTGGGTCTCATGCCTAAAATCACACAAAATCATCCTTTTCATTCATTTATGGGATCAAAACCCAAAACCATGCCCAAATCTATTTATTTGGGTCCCACATTCCTCCATGACACTACATGGGGAAAAACATCATTAACACATAATCAACATACCATTAAAACTATTTATCCTTCATTTAAATCCATATTTATACATACCAGGTTCAGGGCAAAAACGACAGACCGAATCTCTAGTTTAGTATACCAAAATTCCCTGTTTTGTTATACCGAACATTTTCGGTATATCAAAATTCCCTGTTTCGGTCCATTGGAGAATTTCGGTCTATCGAAACCTGGGATCTGGGTTAATCTGCCAGGATTTCGGCATACCAAATTCCTCGCAGACAGGGCACACCCCTGTTTCGGGCGGTGGAAATCGTCCAAAGTGGGAGTCTCGATTGGACCCCCCAAACACACATCAAAAATTACAACTAAATCACGGGGTGTAGACTCTTGAGTCTACTTCAAAATCCCTCAAACCATTCATGATTCCATCCACCACACAGTTCAAACGAAAATCACAAGGGAAAGGGGCTCAAGAACGACTACTGTAGCCCTCAACCCCAAAATTGCATTTTCCCCACAAATATCAATCCTAACCGCATGATGTCTATATTCTCATGCTATATGTCACATTCCCATTCATTTCATAATTTTTCCACAATTTTTCATGCTTTTATCTCAATTTCCATGCAATTATCCCATTGTCAATAAAATAACGAACGGAGGAAGGGAAAGGGGTCGTGTACTTGGCTCAGCCCTCCGGCGACCCTCCCCGCACTCCGACGAACCTCCTCACTCCCAGGCGAAGCCTCCTTTGTCGGGGGAACACACGAGTGGCTCACACCAACTCCTCGGTTGCGTGTCGTTCCTCTTCCTCTCCCTCTTCCTCCTTGCGGCGCAGCTCACCCTCTTCCACTCGCCTCTGCTTCTCTTATCCCCTCCTCTTCCTACATCACGACAGTCGCCCATCGCGTCGGAGATGACGACGAGGCACGGGTCATTGGATGGTGGTGGCATGGGCTGAGTAGGGTGAAGGGGAAAAGACAGGTGGTCGTGGGTTTGTGAGTGCGAGAAGGAGAAAAATCGGGCATGTAAACCGAGGCGACTGTGCATCCTCAAACAGGACTCCACATTAGTGTTAGATCACAAACAGGTGCACAGAAAGCCAACCACAAGCTCACACATCCAAGAAACAAAAGATTATCCATTAATAAACCATTTAAGCAATATTACATTCAATTACGTGGTTTACATTTAAAATGGATAATTAGGCCCGGATGTCACACAATATATCAAATTTGCCACCACAAGTCTAGGTCGTTACATCGTAATTCTCTTAAAGGAATTTCATTCTTGAAATTCTCAAGGCGAAAGATCAAGGATACCAAATTCGAATGTAAATTCCACGACCCTAGACAACCAGCACCGCAACACTCCTCAAAATTCAAGGACCAATAGGCAAAAGTTATGCTTCACTAAGCAGTTTTCCACCCATCGAGGTCTAGAACAACACCAAAAGCATGGCTTTTCCTAAGCCAAATTCTATCATTCCATGGTTGAGAGTCCCTTCTGGACATAAAATCTCCAACCGCAACTCACAATAGTGTCCCCTAGAGTTACAAAACATCTTGAGCTTCTCCGATAGACACACCAAAATAATTAAGTACTACCAGGCTCCTATTAGCATCTACTATGCTACTCTTATACTTAACTGAGTCAACAACCACCCTAAAGGGAACTTTGGAGAAAGATTATCCACAGATCGAACAACACCACACCATTCGACTCACTAATAAGTAAGAAAACAAAAGGGAACAAACTGGGTATCCTTACAGAACACCCCAACAATAACCAAACTGGGCATTCTCAATAGGATCCCTTGGAAGAAAACTAACCCAAGAAAAGTCTCCACCATTCGAATAGCACCGAGCCACTCAAACCACAACCAAACAAACCAAACTGGGCATCCAAGCAATGTGCCCCAAACAACACATAACAAACAAAACACCTTTGGGAACCTATTGAAGTCTCCTAGGGGCAAACAACCAAATAATAAAACAAACAACAAACACCTAGGGATCCACTAACAACAACTAAGCAATAAACAAACAACAAACATCTAGGGATCAACTAGGTCACCTAGTGTGACACCTAGGCCTGATTATCCGTTTTAAGTAGACACCCGGATTTTGCAGTCACTTGGTAGTAGGCTCCTCTGGATGATGCACTGGTTGCGACCACCAAAATCCTAACCCACTTAAGCCCACACTAGTCCACTCTGACATAATTAAAATTAAAACAAAACAAAACACATTTAAAACATTTAAAATCCAATTAATCAAACAAAAACCCTAATTCAAGTCCAAATTAAATAAAATCCACTTAAAATCCAATTAATCAAACAAAAACCCTAATTCAAGTCAAAATTAAGTAAAATCCACTTAAAACCCAATTAATTAAGTAAAAACCCTAATTAAAATCAAAATCCATTTAAATCATTTAAAACCCTACTTAATTGAAACAAAAACCCTAATTAAAATCTGAAAACCCTAAATTAAAATTCAAAACCCTAATTAAACCATAAACCCTAATTAAAACACAAAAACCCTAATTAAGCTCAAAACCATAATTAATTAAATCCAAAACCATAATTAAAACACAAAAACCCTAAATTAAATCCAAAAACCCTAAGTTAAAAGTAAAAAACCCTGATTAAACCATAAACCCTAATTAAAATCCAAAAACCCTAAATTAAAATTCAAAACCCTTATTAAACCATAAACCCTAGTTAAAACAGAAAAACCTAATTAAACACAAAACCATAATTAATTAAATCCAAAACCCTAATTAAAACACAAAAACCATAAATTAAATCCAAAAATCCTAAGTAAAAATTCAAAATCCTAATTAAACTCAAAATCCTAATTAAACCAAAAACCCTAAAATCCACAAAAATCCCAAAACAAAAATAAAACAAAAACCTAAAATAATTAAAACCCTAATTCAAAACCTATTAATTAAACCCTAAATCCCAAACTTAAAAATAAAATTTAATTCACAAAACCCAATTAAAAAAACCTAAAAGCAAAATCCCACAATCCATAAAAATTCCAAAAAAAAAATAAAAAAAACTTAAAATAATTAAAACCCTAATTTAAAACCAATTAATTAAAACTTAATCATAAATTTAATTGAAATCATAAAACATAAATGAAAGCCTAAACCTAAAACCCAAAATCCATTTAAAAACCTTAAAACAAAATAAACAAAAAGAAAACAACAAAAAAACCAAACCCTAAGCGCATTGCAAGCCCAATAAGGCTAATACACTCTTAAACCAGAAAACTTTTTAACACCCAAAAATAATTTCGGCGAGCTTCGACCGCCAATGACCCTGAGTTTTCCGGCGACAACTCCGATGACCTCTCGCAGAATCCGAAGCAAATCCCTAGACACCGCAATCTCCGATCAACCTCCTCCAGCCCACACCTGATCCAACGGCGCTCATCTGCGGGAGAGAGGAGGATCGATGGCTTTGGATAGCCTTGTTGGAGTATAAAGCCCCGTCGCCGACGTAGAGCATGGATGACTGTTTTGAGACTGACCTTTCCCCTTTGCGAGAGCCCACAACAAACCTAGCGATCCCCTCCACTTCCAGAGCCTTCCCTTCACCCCTTTTGCCACTCAGAAGCTCCCAACATTAGCAGCCAGAGCGTCGCCGGAGCATTCCACCGTCGACCCGTCCTGTCGGAGAAGACACCCCGCTCATCAGGTATCCTTCTCCCCCCTCTTTTCCAATTCAAAGAATCCCCCTATGTCTCCTTAGCATCCCTGACTTGGGCTTCGACGGTGAGGACCCTTACACACGGTCAGGCCTCTTGACCTCCGGCGAGGCCCCCGTGGGCCTCTCCTTCCTTCTCCCCTTCCTCCTCCTCCTCCTAGAGCTCCCTTGCTTCAGAGGAACCTCTCTAGCCTCTCTGACCTCCACGCCGCTCACCGTCGTCGCCGCAACCGTCGACCGACGTCGATGAAGCACTGGGTCATCCAAGCATTGCCGCAACCTCCGTGTGCCTCCCCGACGGTCCCCAGGCACCCACAAACCTTAGAGAACCTCTATCCTACGGCCTGGACCGTCGTAGTGCCCCGACAACCCACCGCTGCCATCACCACTGACGCAGAGATGGGAGGAGCATCTCAAACCTCCCCGAGCCCCACCGGTACTTCTCACAGTCTCACTGTGCAGCCCCAGAGCTCCTTTGACCTCCATCGCGTCGAGCCACTGCCTCCGGATGCACCTCCGTGGAAGTCCTCGTCGTCGAGGAAGAACATCGACGAGGGGGTTCAACAGGACACTCTAGTCGTTGGGAGCTTGATCGTAGCCGTCGGATCCTCCTCCCATCGCCTCCTCTAGCTTTCCCCCACCTCTGATCTCCAATCCACTGCTGGGATGGCTCAGATGAGCCCCCTAGGCCGTCGCCGCCAGTGATCTTCGAATCGCCAGCAGTGACTGTTTTTTTAAAGTCTATTTCAAAGAAAAACCCTTTAACTTATTAAATTGTTACAATATGGTCCTGCACTTTTGCTTTTCAATCCTTGTAGTTTTAAATAAATTTTTATTTCTTTTTTTAATCCTTGTAAATATTGCATTTTTCCCCTATTCCTTTTAATTTTTATTTTCAATCCTACTTATGCATGTTGTATCACATCTAGGTGCCTAGAGCCATGATTTCTTTACACTTGAGTCCTGAATATTTGCATTTGGCCACTGAAACTTTTTTAAAATGAGTTTTCCCTATGAAATTTACATTCTGAACACTGAAGGTTTTTAAAATCACATTGATCATCATTAAAATTGAATTTTTATCGCATCTAAGTCCTGAGCTTTTGCAATAAGCTCCAGAGTTTTTAAAAAATGAGTTTCTTCTTGGAAATTTTGCATACTATCCCTAAGAGATTGCATAATTACACTGATCATTATAAAAGCTCAATTTTTTATCACAATCAGGTCCATAAATTTTGCACACAAGTCCCTGAATCCATAATAAATAATTCCTGAATACAGAGAATTTGCATATTGACCCTTAGTTTAACTTTAAATCCATCATTTATGGTTTTAAATGTTTTCTTGCATTTTTTTTGATCTTTTCCACTTATTGCATTTCAAATTTTGCACTTAATCATATATTGCATTTAATAATCATGTTTTTATTGTGAATTGTCCTTTAGCTTCATATTTTAATCACATTTGTACTTATGTGTGAATTTTGCACTTTAGATTGTATGTTTTCAGGAAATTATTCAAGTGCAATTTTCACACATTTTAGTGCCACATGGTCATTTGATTCATCATTTGCATATTAGGATAGAAGTCACAAGTATATTTTTCGTCTAAATTATCACTCCTTTTGTGAATTTTGCATTTTAGTCCTTCTATTTGTCATTTACTATGTTTATATCGATTTGTTGTTCTTCCTTTCCATGTTTTCTTGCAAATATCATTTTCTGGACATTTTGCACACATTTTGACATGTCTCAGACCACACATCATCCCATGCAAACATTTATCATATCTGGCCATTAAAATAACCGAATTGCCCCTATCATCAATTCATGCACCTGCATGTTAGTCTTGCCCTCAGTCTTGCATAATTTTTGTCCAAGTCATTCTTTAGTACCTTTTTGCACATTTAGGCACTTGTTCATGCATTTTATAGATTTTGTAACATTTGCACATCAGTCCCTCCTTTTAAAGTGAGTTTGCATCTCATGCGTTTTTTTCTTGGATTTTTCTTCACTTTGTTTTTGGAGTCCCTCGCCCTACATTCGATTTGATTCACTTTAATCCTACATTTAGGATTTTTGATTTGATTTGGATTTCATTACCCGAGGGCGTACACTAACTGATCGAAAGACCTACATTGGCCCATTTGTAGATTATTTCTCCCCTTTGATTTTCACAACTTTTTCTACGATTCCGAGGACTTGGGTTGACCCCACTTTTTACCTTTTTGCTATCAGTATGGTTTTTGGAGGCGTTCCTTCCAAAAACTTCGTCATTTTATGTGAATTACTTCGTATGGCGTCATTTGTCTGTTTTATGTGGGTTTCTTTGCAATTTTCCCATTCGAACCTCCATGGTGTTTTGTACGCTTCTAATGATTTGGGTCTATTGTAGTTTTGATGTCCTTGACATTGGTGTGATTTTATGAGTCATTCTTTACAGAAACACTGTCATTTTATCTGAATTTCTTCACATGTCCAAGTTTGCCTGTTTTGCGTGGACTTCTTTACAATTTTTCCATCTCGATTTGCGTAATATTTTTCATGATCCAGATAACCTAAGTTGTTTGAATTATTGATTTTCTTGAGGCATGTAGGGTTCTCCGAGCCTTTTTTGCTGAAAACCTCTTCATTTCATGTGATTCTGTTTGTCATGTCATATTTTGTGATTTCGCCATTTCATGTGGATTTCTTTGCAGTTTTTGCATACCATCTTGTACATCCATCCAGTCTTGTCATGGCATCCAAATTAGCATGTTTAGAGCACGATCTAGGCTTAGCAAACATTCATCTAGCCTTTAGCAAGAAATTTAGACTAGAAAGACCGAGTTTCTCGGGTGTACGATGGTGTCTAACACCTTCCTCGTGCGTAATAAGAGTCCTTACCTATCCTCTGGTTAGTAGACATCTGGCCTTCGCATTTGCATCTCATGCATTCGATCTTTTGTGGTTTTCCTCGTCTTTCCCTTGAAAGACTACGTGGCGACTCCTTTTCTTTTTATTTTATCCTATCTTGCACCTTCGGCATCTTGGCATGGTTGTGATCTCTTCCCTCTAGGGCGACTTCACGCTAGACCCTGGGTTGGCATGGTCATAATAGTAAATCATGTAATTAGTTGTAATATTGCATAAATGGTTTATTGATGGATAATCTGTTATTTCTTGTGAATGTGGGGTTTTGGTTGACTTTCTGTGCACCTGTTTGTGATTTGGGACCAATGTGGAGTCCAATTTGAGGATGCACAGTCATCTCGATTCGCGTGCCTATATTTTCTTCGTTCTTTTCTTTCTTCGTTTTCCCCCCTCTCTCACGAGCTTTTCCCCCATCTCCGTCCTCTTCTTCGTCCTCCACCAAACCCGTGCTACCACAACCATGACTCGTGCCTCCCCGTCTCTTCTAACATGATGGGTGGCCAACGCCATGTGGGTGGAGGAGGAGATAAAGAGGAAGGAGGCAGTAGTGGGTGGAAGCGGCGAGAGAAAAGAAGGAAGATAGAAAGAGGGACGCGAGCCAGAGGGAGAGGAGGAGAGTTGAGCCATGGTCCATTGGTGGGGAGGAGCTTCACCGGGGCACGGAGAGGCTCGTTGGAGTTGGGAGAGTTCTTTGGAGGAGGTACGCGGCCCTTCCTTCTCCTCCGTTCTTCTCTTACAGCATGATATGATAAATGCACGTAAAATTGTCTAATGGATGGAAATGTGATAAATAGCATGAATATGTAAATTTCATGTGGTTAGGATGGAAATTGGTAGGGGTTTACTAAATTTAGGGATGTAAGCTACAGTAGATGTTAATGAGCCTCACCCTTTTGAGATTTTCGTATGAATTGTATAGCGAATGGATTGATGAATGGTTTGAGGAGTTTTGAAGTAGACTCAAGGGTCTACACTCCATGATTTATTGGCATTTAATGATGCTTGTTTGGAGGGTCCGCCGGAGGCTCCCATTTCCAGTGAATGTGTTGGTTGGAATAGGGGAGGCGCCTTGGATGCCGGTAATTCGACATGCCGAACTGGGTTCGCCATACCGAATTCCTATCAGATTAAGCAAGGATGCTTGATTTCGGTAGGCTGAAATCATCCAGTCGACCAAAATAGGGAGTTTCGGTATACCGAAAATGTTCGACATACCAAACCAGGGATTTTTGATATACCGAACCTGGTTTTCGATCTGTCGAATTTGCCCTGGCCTTGATATATTGATGTGAATATAAATGGAAATAAAAGGTTTTAATTGGACCATGAACGTGTGTTAATGATGTTTTCCCTATGTAAAGGTCATGGGAGAATATGGAACCCAAATAATTGTATTTGGGAATGGTTTAGGTTTTTAGACCCCAAAAATGAATAAAAGTGATTAAATGTATGGTTTTTGAGTAATTTTGGGTATGGGACCCAATTTATGATTTTATAGCATGGTTCTTCATGAATTGAGTTAGGACTCCAGTAGAGGGTCATGTGTTGATTGGAATAAGCTCCTACAACAAAAAGAAAGAAATAAAAATGATTTTGAAAAGGAAAACTTAAAGAGCCTTGAAAATAAAACACTAATAATGTGTTGAGCAACCACGGGATTGGTGTCGACAATGTGGTAGGGGTATAAGGCTCCAATGAAACTAATTGTCAAATACGACTGTGGTTGCCGAGCTTGAGACTAGTTATGTGGGCCTAAGTGTTCCGGTCACCGAGCTCGTGACAGTGTAGGTTGGGCCTAGGAATATGAGACCTACGTGTCTGGGTCATCGACGGTGTAGGCTGAGCCTGGGTTATTGAACCTAGTTATTCAAGTCATCGATGGGACGTCAGATAAAGGCGTATCTCCATGCTTATGAACTGAAATTGTGGACGATTGGCCGGGGCAGTGCCATTCCGTGTGGGGAATTTCACTGCGGCAGTGTAGAGATGTAGGGGACATGATATCCTCACCTACTGCTTGTGTGCCTGATTATCCCTGATCAAGGTAACATTAATAAAGAAAAGTGGAAATGAATAAGAAAGTGTGTGACTTTGTAAAAATGAAAGAAATGTAGTTTGGCTAGGATTGGACTTATGAATAGTCCTAAAATCCTATAATCGAATAAGAATGGTGTTTTAACCAGTTACCAACTAGTGTTTATGATTTTGGTTTTGAGCCCGAGAGGCATTGTGTTTTGGCTAGACCTGGTCAAAAATGTGTATTTCTCAGAATATGAGAAAGGTTTTGAAAAAGTATAAAAAGAGAAAGAAAAGATGAGTTTTGGGAAAAATATGGTTTTGGAGAAAATTTCCAAATGTTTAAAAAAAGAAAAGAAGGGAAAGTGAATCTTGAGAAAAAAAACATGGTTTTGGGAATAGATTCCCAAGTGATTTCGGAAGAAAAAGGAAATAATATTTTAAAATTTGATTTTTAAAAGAAAACCAAGTTTTATAAATTAAGAGTTGATTTTTTGGCGTTTTTGCCGAATTTGTTGTTTGTGTGTTTGGGACGCGTACTGAGTGACTTAGATGTCACTCATGCGTACTTTGTTTGGTTTTCAAGTGCAGATCATGTTCAATCGGATTCCAATGCCTGAGTTGGATCTTCTAGCCGCACATTGTTTCCTGGAGGTGAGCCTTAGTTACAGTTATCTAATTTTACTGTAATTAGTGTAATTTTGCTAATGATACTGTGATCTTGGTAGCGTGCCAGGGATTAGGGCGTTACAGAGTGGTATCAGAGCTTAGGTTACACCTAGTGCACTGACTTGGTGATGTCCGGTCTAGTGGCTCCCTAGGACTACACAATAGAGAGTCGTGCACCTAAAATGTTTGGTTGTTGTGTTTTCTTGTATTGGCAGGAAGATGTCTCGCCGAGGCCGCAGTCGCAGTAAGGCCCCAGCACCCGACTCTGAGACTGGAAAGGGCAGTGCATGGAGGGGCATGAGATGAGAGTTTGGTGAGATGATGTGGGGATTTGCCCAGTCCTTCAGTAGTAGTAGCAGGGATGAGGCGAAGGGGGACCCATGGATTAAGCAGTTCCGCCAGCTTGGCGTGTCAACTTTTGATGGGTGCGACACACCAGAGGAATGTGAGGCTTGGTTCCTAGAAGTGGAGAAGATCCTAAAGGGGATCAAGTGTCCATCAAAGAAGTGGGTCTGGATCGCAACGTTTTGGCTTAAGGGTGTTGTAGATCAATGGTGAAGGACAGTGTGCCGCACCAAATTCCCAAATGCAGACCCGCTGATGACCTCTTGGGAGGAGTTTCGAGAGGCATTCTATGAGAGGTTTTTACTTGAGCATGAGAGGGATAAGTTGGATAGAGAGTTTAGGAACCTAAGACAGGGGAACCAGACTATGGTAGAGAATGAGTCATCCTTCCTTCGACTGGAGAAGTTCTCTCAAGCTATAGTTTCTAAGAAAAACAGAGCCAAGAAGTTCATGGAAGAACTGAATCTTGTGTTGAGATCCAGAGTTATTGGCTTCAAATGCCAGACCTTAGCAGATGTTGCTGAGCTCGCAAGCCGCTATAAGGATGATCGTAGGTTGTTCCAGGAAGAGTATCCTAAGAGGGAAAAGGAGAGAAAGTCTATCTCTTGACCTTTCGTCTCCTGACCCTCCATTTCTCGACCGTCAGTGACTAGAGCGCCAAGTTCTGGTAGCTCTAGGAAGAAACGGAAGCAACAACCTACATCTGGTAGAGAAGAGAGTGTGGGTTTCAACCATGCAGGGTCTAGCAGTGGCCCACAGGTGGGACCATGTCACGTCTGTGGCAAAAAGGGGCATGTAGTAGTGCAGTGTTGGCACAGGCAGAGGAGCTTAGACAGTGTAGTATGCTACAACTGTGGGAAGTCCAGGCACTACTAGAAGGACTGTCCTAGTCAGCCAAAGCCAGCAAAAGATGTGCCACATCAGCCTACCAAGGGGAGAGTGTTCTCCATTGCTACCCCTGATGCTGGTCCTTCTGGAGATGTGGTAGAAGGTGAGAACTAGTACAGCTGTATGAGTTAGATCTTGTCTTGTAATAATGGATCTTATCTATGATCAACACTATCTTTTATTATGGTTATGATTATGGTTATGTTGTGTCGATAATAGGATCTTTTCTTATGCCTGATCGGATGGCCCGAGTCTTGTTCGACTTTGGGAGTTCATTTTGTTTTGTCTCCTAGTCGTTTGCTTCTGAGATCGGGACTAGGCCAGCTAGACTGGCATTCCACCTGGATGTAGTCACTCCATTGGGAGAATACAGTCTAGTATGAAGGTATTTGAGACTAGTTGATGTACAGCTAGGGGACAGGAATTTTCATGTCAATTTGATCCTTATGGACATGTAGGATTATGATGTTATCCTAGGAATGGACGGGTTGACACAACATTCAACCGTGATAGATTGTGCCAAGAGAAGAGTGCTGGTAGAGTGTCCAGGCCAAGGTTGGTGTGTAGTGCAAGGCACCAGACCAGGTGAGCCTAGAACAGTGATTCCTACTATCAAGGCCTATCATCATCTGGCAAGAGTTAGTGTGGGCTATTTGGCCTATGTGACAATTTCTACTTCGCCTGTGGTAGCGATTCAGGACTTGATGGTGGTGCGAGAATATCCTAATGTTTTTCCAGAGGAATTTCTTAGCATGCCACCGTACAGGGAAGTGGAGTTTGTGATTGATTTAATACCAGGATCAGGTCCTATTTCCAAGGCTCCGTATAGGATGGCACTTGCTGAATTGAGGGAGCTTAGGAATCAACTGCAAGAATTAATGGATAAGGGATTCATTCATCCTAGTGTTTCACCTTGGGGGAGCACCAATTCTATTTGTTAAGAAGAAGGATGATTCACTTCGGCTCTGTATAGACTACCAAATGTTGAACCAATTTACTGTAAAGAACAATTATCCACTACCGAAGATCGATGATTTATTCGACCAGTTGTAGGGAGCATCAGTGTTTTCCAAGATAGACTTGAGATCTGAATACCATCAGTTGAGGATCAGTGAGCCAGATGTGTAGAAGATAGCCTTTCGCACTGGTTATGGACATTATGAGTTTTTGGTTATACTATTCGGGTTGACGAATGCTCTAGCTACTTTTATGGACTTGATGAATAGGGTGTTCAGGCCCTATTTGGATCAGTTTGTGGTCATCTTTATAGATGACATTTTGGTGTATTCTTCGGATGTTCAGACTCACCAGAGGCATTTAAGGATCGTACTGGAGACTTTGAGGCAACATCTGCTTTATGGCAAGTTCTCCAAGTACGAGCTTTGGCTGGAGGAGGTGTCCTTCCTTAGTCATATTATTTCAGGGGGAAGGCATTAAAGTAGACCCAGCCAAAGCAGTTGGACCAGATCGAAGACATTAACTGAGATTAGAAGTTTTCTCGGCCTGGCAGGATAGTATAGGAGATTCATCCAAGATTTCTCCAAGATTGCTGCACCAATGACCAGATTGACTAGGAAGGAAGTGCACTATGCCTGGGATTGGCAGTGCGAGGAAAGCTTCAATGAGTTGAAGGCTCGTCTGGTATCAGCCCCAGTTTTGACTTTGCCATCAGAGAGTGGCAGTTTCATAGTCTACATTGATGTCTGTGGAACAGGTTTGGGGTGTGTGCTGATGCAGCATGGTAGGGTGGTGGCATATGCCTTGTGCCAGCTGAAAGATTATGAGAAGAATTATCCCACCCATGATTTAGACATGACAGTTGTTGTGTTCACCCTAAAGATTTGGAGGCATTATTTGTATGGCAAACAGTTTGAGGTGTACAGAGATCATAAGAGTTTGAAGTACATCTTTACCCAGAAGGATCTGAACCTAAGATAAAGGCGCTGGGTGAAGTACATTAAAGATTATGATTTCAGTTTGTCATATCACCTAGGGAAACCAAATGTGGTTGCAGATGCCCTGAGCAGACGCACTCATGTCATGGCTAGCCTAATGATTCGTGAATGGAAATTGTTAGAGGGACTAGTGGAGTGTAGGCCTCGGAGACAGTCTCAGGGAACTGCTGGAGTGGTGTTGGCCAATTTGTCTGTTTGCCCGAGGATGATCGAGGTGATTGTCACAGCTCAGCAGTATGATTCTTTTGTGTCAAATATCTGGAGGAAGCTGGTAACACCCCTCACTTTTTAGTCAGTGTAGATGGTGGGTTGAGGTACGATTTGACATTGTATGTACCTCAAATAGAGGAAATCAAGAACAATCTGCTGGATGAAGCTCACTGCTCCAGATATACTATTCATCCATGAAGCAACAAGATGTATAAAGACCTAAAAAGGAATTTTGGTGGCCTGGGATGAAGAGAGAGATTGCTGAGTATGTGGTGAAGTGTGCAACCTGCCAGATGGTGAAAATAGAGCACCAGAAGCTTGGATGGACTTTGCAGCCTCTAGACGTTCCTGTGTGGAAATGGAAAAATGTGTTGATGGATTTTGTGACGGGTTTACCACGAACCCAAAGAAAGAATGATCTAGTTTGGGTGATAGTGGGTCGCCTTACAAAATTGACACATTTCTTGCCAATAAGGGTGAATCTTCCTTTGGCAAAGCTGGCAGAGTTGTATGTGGCTAAGATTGTGAGATTGGATGGTGTCCTAGTGTCTATTGTGTCTGACAGTGACACGAGGTTTACATCAATGTTCTGGGGAGCACTATAGGCGACTTTTGGCACAGTGCTGAACTTTGGTACAGCCTTTCACCCCAAACGGATGGCCAGACAGAGAGGACCATCCAGACACTAGAGGACATGCTAAGGGCCTGCGCCTTGGACTTTGGTGGTAGTTGGGAGGATCACTTACCTTTGATTGAGTTTGCATATAACAACAGTTACCATGGCAGTATTAGTATGCCATCATACGAGGGATTGTATGGCAAACCCTGCAAGACACCCACTTGTTGGGGTGAGGTGGGTGAGAGACAGTTTGTTGGGCCCAAGATCGTACAGCAGTACGTAGGCAAGGTGGATCTGATTAGGACGAGGATGTTGTCTTCCCAGAGTCTGCAAAAGAGTTATGCAGATAGGAGGCAGAGACCTCTGGAATTCGAGGTAGGAGACTTCGTTTTCCCGAAGGTGTCACCAACCAAGGGTGTGATGTGGTTCAGTAAGAGAGACAAGTTGAGCCCAAGATACATCGAACTGTACCAGATTACCAAGAGGGTTGGTGAGGTGGCTTACAAACTAGATCTGCCTCTAGTGTTGGTTGGTGTGCACAACACCTTCCATGTATCTATGTTGAAGAAGTGTTTGGCTGATGTGTCCCAGGTGATACTAGTGTAGCCAGACGAGCTGAGAGAGGACCTGTCTATGGTGGTAAATGTAGTTTAGATACTAGATAGAAAAGAGCAAGTTCTCAGGAACAAAGTGATTCCATTAGTGTTTGTTTAGTGGCAATACCATGGTACAGAGGAAGCTACCTGGGAGCGCGAGGTGCACATCCAGAGATACTACCCCTACATGTTTTATTAGAGCTGAATTTCGAGAACGAAATTCTTTTAAGGGAGATAGGACGTGACACCTAGGCCTAATTATCCATTTTAATGGTAAACCATGTAATTAGTTGTAATATTACTTAAATGGTATATTGATGGATAATCTATTATTTCTTGTGATTGTGGGGTTTTGGTTGACTTTCTGTGCACCTGTTTGTGATTTGGGACCAATGTGGAGTCTGGTTTGAGGATGCACAGTCATCTCGGTTCGCGTGCCTGTCTTTTCTTCTTTCTTTTTTTTCTTCCTTTTCCTCCTTCTCTCACTAGCTTTTCCCCCATCTCTGTCTTCTTCTTCTTCCTCCACCAGACCCGTGCTACCACAGCCATGACTCGTGCCTCCCTGTCTCTTCCAACATGATGGGTTGACGACACCATGCAGGAGGAGGAGGAGATAAAGAGGAAGGAGGCAACAGTGGGTGGAAGCGGCAAGAGAAAAGAAGGAAGAGAGAAAGGGGCACGCGAGCTTGAGGGAGAAGAGGAGAGCTAAGCCATGGTCCACTGGTGGGGAGGAGCTTTGTTGGGGCAAGGAGAGGCTCGTTGGAGTCGGGAGAGTTCTTCGGAGGAGGTACATGGTCTTTCCTTCTCCTCCATTCTTCTCCTACAGCATGATATGCTAAATGCATGAAATAGAGATAAATGCATGTAGAATTGTAGAAAAATAGTAGAATGGATGGAAATGTGATAAATAGCATGAATATGTAGATTTCATGCAATTAGGATTGAAATTGGTAGGGGTATGCTAGATTTAGGGATGTAAGCTACAGTAAATGTTAATGAGTCTCACCCCTTGTAGATTTTCTTATGAATTGTATAGTAAATGGATTGATAAATGGTTTGAGGGGTTTTGAAGTAGACTCAAGGGTCTACACCCCATGATTTATTGGCATTTTATGATGCTTGTTTGGGGGGGGGGGGGGGT
>JAMKQA010034528.1:0-13849 GCA_024699735.1 Posidonia australis | reverse complement strand
AAGCTTCTATCAAGGCAAGTATGTTCACAGATATGTATATTTGAATATTTGGCTTAATGATTACTTGTCATATTTTCTAAAATGATTAATTAACAATTAATCACATTTCATTTTGTTATCATCAAAACATATTAATAGATTTTTCCAACACTCTCCACCTGTGCAATGGGAAAGAAATATTATTTTGGGAACAGAAATGGTGGGATGGGAAAAAAATAAAGTACTTACTCCCTTAACTATTTTCTTGTTGTAGATGGAGGAAAGCCTTTGTTTACAAAATTTGTAATATCTTTGAATCCGACATTAATAAGCTGATTGATTATTCCAAAGCACAGTTTTATGAGTACAATGTATTGCAATTTCAACTTGATTTGTTGGCACAAATTATTCAATCTGTTAATTTGGGAGTGGAGAGGGATGTTATATCCTGGACCCTAATATCTTCTTCTAATTTTTCAGTTAAATCATGTTATAATGTATTGAATGATGATGATCTCAGATTCAATTTTTTTGAGCAAGTATGAATGACCTGGGCCCCCCTCAAGGTTAAGCTATTCTCCTGGCTTGTTATTCACAACAAAAATCTTACTAAGGAAAATTTGACAAAAAGAAGATGGACTGGCTTATCTAGCTGTATTTTCTGCAATCAAAATACAGAAACTAATAACCATTTATTCATGTTCTGCGAATTTGTTTCCCAGATTTGACAGTTTTTCTTATGTTCTCAGTTATATCCTAGATTTTATAATCTGTGTTACTTATATCAGCATAAACCTGCGCTTAAATTTCAACTAAATAACTGCAACTGGTTTGTTTTGATTCAAGTTATTCTCTAGGTAACCTGAAAAGAAAGAAACAGTGGAATTTTTCGTGACACTTTTAAACCCTCTTATATCATTATTTTTGATATCATTGGACTAATGGGACATTGGTTAGATTCTCTTCTACCAGGATTTGAGAAGAAGGATCTGAGGAACTCATTAACCTCTATGAAAGCTGCTTGGGCTAAGAATCTCACAGCCTCTTCAGATGCTCCTCCTCCCTCTAATGATACCACCTTACACCAAGCTGCTGCTGCTGAAGATATGGGACAGTAGCTTTAATTATTTTTATACATTGGAACTATATTGCCAGCTTCGTTGGTTGGTCTGTATTATTGACATGAACATTGCCTTACTTTCTTTGTTTTAGATGCACTATGGATTCCTGATTCCTTTGGAATTATTTCCTTAGGATTGATATCTAATACTACTTACCATTGCTAAAAAAAAAAAATGTATCAGTGGAGCATTAGTGGAGGGATACAGTAGAACTCAACCACATTCAATTCCAAAATAACAAAAAAAGACTCATATAGTTACATGGGTTGCATGAAAAATACATATGCCCCTTTTGCATTCAATCAATATAAAGGTTATCATACATGATATATTCTTTGTACTCACTCTTGTGTTCACCCCACCTTTGAAATTTTTTGGTTCCACCACTGTCTACAACTATAATTTAGTGAGATTTATGTAGATCTTGGAATATAGAACATGTAACCACCTGATTTATAAGACCTAATTTTACACAATATGACCATTTTCTCCATTTGGTGAACAAGACTAAAATTGCTGAAATGCTGCTATCGAAATTCTAGAGATAGATGTATCAAGGTCATCATTTAAACTTTTACAAAAAAGGAATGAGGTAAAACTCACATAGAGAATTTTGAATTAAAAATGTTAAACTTGCTCAAAATTTCTCAATATTTTCTTTAACATGCCCAATCTTGAATATAACATGCAGAGTATGTAGATGACCAATATGATGGAGAAATTTTTTTCAATATATGGATGTTCTTCAACTTTTTTACAAAATTATTGCTATGTCAAACGTTTTTATAAAATTATGACTCTAATAGCTACGTGATGGTTGGTCCACATTATTGTCGATTATTTTCAAAAAGAAACAAAACATGAACGTGCCATTGGTGAGGCTAAGTATAAATTAAACCCAGCTCCACTATTATTGAGTTCATTTTTATTTTGATCTCAAAAACCTATTGACAGCCATATAGATCTGTAGTCATGTAGTTGTTAGAACCATAGCTTTGTAAAAAACTTAAAGAGAACTGTAGTTTTGAAAGAAAGTTTGAAAGGGCCTCCCTTTAAAAAAAAAAATCCTATGTTGGACCCTAAGAAGAAACAACTGAAAATATATAATAATCTGCCCAAGCAATTTAAATGTTGGTTCGTCAATTGAAACTGATAAAACCAATAGTCTATCAATGGCAACTTGCTGCAACTAATAGCGATTTTGAAACTTTAGGGCATGGGTCTTTGCCAAATTGTTCAATCGAGATATCAACTGAGCACCTTTTTTTACCCAAGCAAGCCTGCAAAAAGGCGTAATATTGAAGTTACGAGTCATGAAAATTTATGTATATGCAAACGTGCATAATTTTCTAAAAGATGAGTGCATGAAATGAAAAGGCCAATAACACAGATTAAAAGTTTAGATACATTACCTTCTCCACAACTGCTTTGGATGTAGATGAGTGACAGCTTCCTATGGCATACTGCCCACAATCCCCTATGGGGGTTCCATAGCTTGCAAAGTTGATAGCTGAGATTGTTCGTCCACCATGGCACTCGAGTTTAACACTGGGTCGTCCTCGGCGAGAGAATAGGGATGGAGGTTGTGAATCTGAGACAATTCCACAGATACTGCTAATGGAGATGGTTTCCAGAGTAATATGGTGCGGATTGCCACCCATTTCCTCAAAAAGAACGAGGAGATTCCCAGAAGGTTTCATGAAAGATGAAGGAATATGATACCTGGCAGTAGCAAAACAACAAACAACTTACTATAGCAAGCTTATATTTATAAGAAATACAATTATGGAAAAACCTTATCCTGCGATTCCTTGGAAGTTTTAACAAGTAAATATGGTAAAATCAGTTAACTACCAACAGCAGATAACAAGGGTGATGATGGATTGTCAAAGATTTGCAGATACAAAGTAGAATTAGTTTCCATTTAATTCTAAGTAGAATGTTTTGCATTATCATATAAAGAATTAATTTTTTTTTTTTTTGGCAAAGGTAAGTATTTAGTATTAGATATTAATCCTCAGGCAAATACCAAAGGAAGGAAGTATAAAACACAAAATTAGACAATGTTCTTGTTAATATTACAGACGGCCAAAGATGCCAATATAAAGAATTAATTTTGGTCAACAAAAACTACATATTAATACTTTAAAATAGGAAGAATTTTGCAGTATACAATGTTTGAGAAGGTTGTCGTATGGGGGTCTTGAATGAGACCCAGTAACGACCGATGCTTTTCCCATTGATCCAGGCTTCACCTTTACCCATACTAGCAAGATTTATGGCTACCGGATTGCTCCCTGTAGGAGCATCAAATGTTGTCTGCACCAAAACGATTAGTCTCCTATCATCAGCCTCTGGAAGATAGAAAGATCGTGACAAAAAAAAAACATTTGTATTACCTTATACCACGTCAGCGATTGATGCATAGAACTCTTAATAGTTCCCCAGACAACATTGTTTAGTCCTTCCTGTGTGTAAATTTTCAACTTCTCACCCAGTAATCCAATCTACAAATTATTCATGTACAAAACTAATATGAGCTCTTATTTAATGCAACAGAAATGGAGGCACTACAAAAACTAGGAGAGGCAATCCAGAAAACACTACAAGTTCAAATAGATTCAACATCATTTGTAGATCCATTAATGAATGCAACTCTACGTAAATAGCTTGAAAGGTAGTAAGTACATGATTTATTATTAATGAATGCATGATTTATTATTTTTAACTAGCCCTCAGGTCTACCAACCTGGAGTGTGCGATGTGGTGCGAAAACCACAAAGTCGATGCATGGGCTAGTACGTGCAAAGTGGAAAAATCCACTGAAAATGCCAATAGATGTGTTGGATAGGATATTCAATCCTGGGTAAGGTGCCGGGCTTTGGTACCATGTCTATTACTACACAAAAACCATTTGGTACTAACGAGTTCATGATCTATTAAATTTAACAAGTATAGCTGCTGATAAATTGAGATCAAAAAGTACAACAACATTATAGAAAAGACAAACCTTGTACCCCCATTGGTGATTGCTGATATCTTGTGATCCATTGCTGGAGCTTTGAATAATCACTCTTCTGAGGCCAGTAGCTCGGTGCTCAAGATAAGCCCCAGAATCCTTGGATATTCAGAGAACAAAGTCATGTACTCCATTGAAGATAAAATTGAATATCTATGAAAAAATGGAAGTTCAGCCGCATCTTCAGGAAGCAACTAAACTTTAGGTTGATGTAAACAACTGAAAGAGAACGAACTCTCTCAGACAAGTGGTTGTCACATTTAAGATTCCTTAGGTGGGGCCCTCTCCATAAAGGAGAGTTCTCCCCCTGTTTGAATCTATACAAGATCCGCCATTATGACTTAAAACCATAACAGTCTTCTACTATCTTGAATGTGTGCCACATGCCCCCATGAATTGTTTAGACTATCAGATTTTATTGGTGATCTATTAGCTGCATTATCAATTCGACATAATATCAGTGGCCAATTATCGGCCAAACAACGAAATAGACAAGAACTGAATCTTATAATGAACTATGGTTCTAAGCCATCTTTTGCAGTTAAACAACAATAAAAAGTAACTTATCGACGATAAATGGCCACATTATCAATGTAATCGGATTCTAGTAAATGGGTTATTTGATTCGTTAGATAACAAGGTTATAATCAAATGACTAGGGTTCCTCTCTACCTTCCCTTTGAGTTCTCTACATGAGAATGTGTGACATTATGTTATGTTGCTAAAAATTTCCGTTTTTTACAAGTTATAGTCATTATATATATATATATTTATACGGAAAAAATAGAATAGGCTCATGGTGTCATTATACATAAAAAGAGCCTCCTTTTCATTTTCAAAATCCATTCATTGTATAAAAGTTCCAATTGTTGTATTCAATTTACATCACCTATAATGTCCACATATAAAAAATCATGCGATTTAAAAATTTCTACCATATGCAAAAACAAAATTTTGAATAAGAATAAGTTTTGGACTACGAAAAATGAATTAATAACTATTTCTCAAAAGTTGCATGTTAAACTAGAAATCTGAGTGATGAGTTTGATCTACATTTTTCATAGTGCCTATGGTTCAAATATCAAGTGATTTCATAACTTTTATGATAGGTAGACTGAAATCTTTGAATAAAGTTTTACGAGTTAGGTATTAAATAGTCCCGTACTAGACAATATGTTTATATTACAAAATAAATTCCCGCCATTGCTAAATTAAACCTCTATATTACCAGATGATAGGGAGCTAAATTTAAAAAAGTGAGCCCCAACTCATTTTATCCTTGCCCTATTTTTATATTAAATATATATTTTATAAATTAAAAATGTCAAGCCAATAAATCATCGAATAGCAATAACCATATTATCTTTTATATGTACTCCTCCCAAACCGAAATCAAATTCCAATATTCTGAACCCTGTCACCATGTGCGTCACTCATCCCAGAATTTAAGGAGATTTACTCCTACATGCACGTATCTAGTGGTTACACAAGCTGGAACAAGTCTGTTATGGTTAAAATATCCATAGCAACTAGTACTTCACAAGTTTTATCAGTTTTTCAAGTGAAGCTTCCCATAAGCACTTTGACAATGTTATTTGATTACCCAAATGGTGCATTCCATAAGTTACTGTTTCATAAGAACTAATCAAATAAATACATAACTTATACTCCTATGAAATTTCAATTGCAATTTATTTACCATTGTCTACATTGTACTAACCAGTTGAAGAGGTGAAAATTTTATACTGTAACTTGATAAGGTCTTTCTGCATATATAATAAAGCGACTACATCTAAAACCAATGAATAAGAGGTAAGAGCTGATTAATCAAAAATCAGTTTCACTTTACTATCTCTTCTTATTTCATTTTCTTCAGAAAAAAAAGACAAAACAAAAGTTTTCTTCTTTCATAAAATTTATTTATTTATTCTGACCAAGGAAACTTCTAGAAAAGAACAGAATAGTATACCGGTGATCCAACCATCACACTCAATAGTGCAATATCATATCTTCCATCTTTCAGAGATATGGAATTCTCAAAAACTGTATTTCGAGTTTTAGAATTTCCATGAGAACTTCCTGAATAAGAGAACCATATTAGGCATCATACAGTTAGCCAAATACACAAACTGAAAGGGGAAAAAAAAACATAATTCAGATATTAACTAGAATCCTTTTATATTATACCATGAATTTGCAGTTATAAAGAATGAAACTATATTAATTCTTATTGGTAGAAATCCTCATGTTCTATTTTTGAAATTAAGTGTCAAGCACAACGAGTTACTTACCAAGGTAATCATCATTGACAAACGCATGCACAACATGAGCACGTGAAACAACATGTAATGTATGTTCATAATTGCCAGGTGTACTCTCATAGCTGCAAGTTAATCAGAGTTGGTTAATTCATTATGTAATCCTATAGGCTAAATAAGAAACAGTTATGTTGTTAGAACACTTGCAACAATAAAAAGGATAATCTGTTGAAACAAAAACACCATCATCTTAGTCATAAATCATAAAGCCTTATCCCATCAATATAATTAGCTTTAAGATCGTTTTACGATCAACTACTTTCACAAAATTTATGCCAAGTTTTCGTTAAGTACCAATTATCAAATCTTCTAGCCAAATAGATTGGAACACTACAAGGATACATATTTCTCCATCATAAGTCGTAGAAGGCTTTAATCTCTTACTAGAAGTTGGAAATTTTGACATAGGGGGTTGTCTCAGAGTCATATAGAAGTATGTTTCGGATAATAATATCATCCACATGTTAAGTGTAGAAGTATGTTTCGGATAATAATATAGAAGTATGTCATATAGGGGGTTATCTCAGAGTCATATAGAAGTATGTTTCGGATAATAATATCATCCACATGTTAAGTGTAATGACACTAAGATTTGTCCTTTCTTATTACCTGATAGAATACCAAAGATAATCTGTTTCATCTTTGGTCACATTCATGTGATCTAATAATGCATTTGCAGAAAATGAAGCCTTCTCATAGTTTGAGATTTCATCCCTAAAAGCTTCCCATCCATGTACAAGATTTCGTGCTATGCTTGTTGATCTAATGCCATGTTGTGTGCTTACCTGTACACAATTAAAAAGGCAATTGTCAGTCTTCGTGTTTCTCTTCCTGAATTTAACTATTGAACATCTCTGATATTCGTCATTTTCAGATAATATACACTAAGAGCACTATGTGGTGTACATCTTCCAGAACTGACTAATATGATAAGTATTTCTCCAAAAAAAAAACTTGACAAATATTCTAAAGGTGAGTTGACTTCCTTCTACAATGCACCCGTTGGAGTTAATATTTTCTGTTGAATGCATTATATTGCTGGATTGAGTAATGTAGCAGATACAGACAAAATTGCATAGCAAATTTTTTGCTGATTCTATCCATGTACACTGCACACTGAAGCTATAGCAGTATTAAGGTATGTAGCACATGGACGTAGGGTCAATCACAGTACACTATAAATGAAGACTACCTTTGCTGTATTAAATACTGTATTCTTGCAATCTGGAAGAATGCTGATAGACCTTGCAGGCAACCAATATGTAGTATTGTGAAATTGCACGTTTGCATTGACATTCCTATCTTTGTTTACAATGAAAGCAACACATTTTCCAGATTTATCTTGAAAAACATGTCCCTGTACAAAAAATATTTATATCAGATTCCCATTGAGCAAATAAATCATGGAGAAATAATATACTGCAATATAATTTACCTCTTGAAGTTTCCCAAGAGAAAGTTCACTGTAACTTCCATGCAGTAAAGTTTCAGAACACCCTTTTATTGCAGCATGCAGCTCCCTAAGGTGGCCCCATTTAGGTTGCCTGATCAACCCTATAGGTCACAAAGTAATGATCTGCAAGACTGCAAGTACCTCTAAACAAAGAGTAAAAATTAAATGAAATCGCTATTTGGTCCTACCCACCATACTCATCAAGAGGAGCTTGATCGTAATAGGCTGTGATCATGTATGAAGCTGCTGATCTTCCAAAGTTGGTTCCCCCATGATACTGTGTCAACAGATGATAGAAACAGCCAAATGTTGAGAGAGTCAAGAATAAATAATTGAGAGCCAGTGACAACAAGTTCCTTTTCAGGAAAACCTAAAACAAACTATTCACACATCTAGCCAGTGTTTTAGACCGAGCTAGTCGGACCATTTGGACCATGAATTGGCAAGACTACAAGGTCAACATATTGCTTCAAGTAAGGGTGGCAATCTCCGACCTGCCCTGCCAACCTAACTCGACACGACTCTATTTGTTAACCTAATTAAATATTGTATTATTATTTAACATTTTTTAACTAATTATTATTAATGAACATAAATTTACTTGACACAATTAGGACCCATCAACCCGTTTTCAACATAAAGCAAACCTATTTGATTCGCACTTGACCTGTTTGATGTTTTAAAGGAATAGATAAAAACATATAATCACATTATTTTTTGTGTAGATTAGTTTTCGAAATGTTAAAAGACCATTTTTGTTGATTAATGAAATTATTCATGTCAAATTATAGTAAATTACGTAAAGGAATAGATAAACATATAGTAAACAACCTGCACTGGCACAAACCCACACATGACAATCCAAACAGCCACCCCTAGCTTCAAGCCTGTTTTAGCGGTTTGGTTAGTTGAATAGGCTACTCGACTAGACCAACTGGTCAACCAAACCGGGTTTGCAGGTAGCCTGGCTAAGTTTGTTATTGTCGTGGGGTTTACAGATTAATCACTTGCAGTCAAAACGCATTTTCATACTAATCCTTGTTTTGGGTGTTAACCTCAGATTAATCTGTTGCAACTAAACAGCAGTTCATCCTCTTCCCACCAGACTAAACCTGATACTTTGAACTCTTTGGATAGATACATAATTTCAACTATATTGGAAAACCTGGTAAGCTGTTTCTGTAGATGTTTGGATGAAGTGCAAGAAAAATTCCAACTCAGACATTACATCACATTTTAAGTTAAAAAAGATACCAACTCGAATACAGTGTGCTTTCAGTTAGCCGGGAACGTGTATTGCACATTCCCTCTTACATAAATATCTTTCAACATTTGATTTAACATGATTCCATTTATAGGTTTCCCAGAACAAAATGTTCAATGTTGGCTCAACAAAGATACCTACTTAACAATCAGTTTGACAGATCTTTATCATAAAGACAAGTAACTAACTCCTGAAGAGAAGAGAATTGTACCATGTAGTAGTTCACAAAACTACCATTCATTGCAGCAATAAATAGTGCAACAGTAAATGCTATATCTTCAGCAGATCTGATGTAGGGTTCGCTTCCATACACTTGAATGCTCCATGCAATAAAGTACTTGTCAGTCATGCCTTTATTTGAGTTCGTGAAATTTTGACATCATACCTCCCTAAGGAGAAGCCAAGTTTTACTGGAAACTTACAAGGATGTCCAATTTTCTGTCCATATGGCTGGTTTGGTTGGTGAGTTTGGTCCAACAAATGTTTCTCCACATCTCATCCCGTTGCATGCATTTATCTGTCAAAAGAAATTACAGTGTAATCATATGTGAGTCGTTAATGAGGCATCCACTGGCCAAGAAGAGATAGGATGGTATTGGCAAGTTGTTTCGTCTGAACCCCTGGATCAAAATAGCTTACCACTGGAT
Source organism: Posidonia australis (assembly GCA_024699735.1). Taxonomy (NCBI): domain Eukaryota; kingdom Viridiplantae; phylum Streptophyta; class Magnoliopsida; order Alismatales; family Posidoniaceae; genus Posidonia; species Posidonia australis. Next base: position 4,048 of record JAMKQA010034528.1, on the reverse strand, counting down.
CAGGGGCATCATCCTGTTTGCACATCATCCATGGTACACCAGTCTTGAGCCCCACAACCATTGATGCAGCCCAACGAACATAAGGAGGCCCCTTTTCATGGAATGCAGCTTCCACAGTTTTGTACTCATTCTCTATCTGTGGAAACGAATCCATCAAAATCATTTATTATTTCTTGTGTTCTTTAACTACCAGAGTAAGAACACAAACGTATGGTAGCAAAAGGCTAGATAAGATTGACCTGAGAGAGTATAATGGGGCCTCCTTGTGAAGCATATAAGCCTTCAGCCTTCATCATGCTTACTATCTTTGATGCATATCTTTTCATATAGTACTAAAACATGAATTTGAAAATTTTTAAAAGGTCAAACAGATCAAACTGGGGGTCTAGGCATAATGATCAAAGAAAAAATGTTAATTACATTCTTTAAACTTAGAATATCATCTAAGAATGTTACTTCACCTTAAACAGATCATTGTCGGATCGAAAAACAATGCCTGGAACATCATGCAACCAAAACGGAAAACCCCTGCACCATGAACATAACAAAAGTGACAAGATGTACCTTCTGTGCAACGTTTCAATGAGTTTATGGCAAAACCCAACTGGGTTTTTCTCGGAAACCGCAATCAACACTCAGTACATATATAAAAAAAAAAAAAACCCAGCAGCAATCAATTTCATTAGAATTGAGAGAGAAAAAGAAGGGAAGAAATGCCAACCCATATCTCCATTCAGCTTGGATGAAAGGTCCAATCCGGAGACTGGCGTATAGGCCCTGTTTCTGAACCTCCTTGATGAATCCCACCAGGTCATATCTATCATGGAAGTTGAACTGCAACACACATCACAAACCATCACAATTCACCAGGCCAATCTGTCAATCCGACGAGCAAACCCAATGCATCAAGAAAAAGTTTGAGATTAGAAATTAGAAATCAACCTGGCCCTGAACGGGCTCATGAACGTTCCAGAACACATAGGTTTGAATCACGTCGATGCCTCCTTGCTTCGCTTTGGATATCAGACCTGGCCACATCTGCCATGGAACGGAACAGCAAACACAAGCGGTAAACCTCAGCAAAACCCATGAGTTCACGCGTATGATCGGGTCGGGTATAAAAACCCGAAGTCAGCATTAAAATGGGCCTATAGCAGGCTTGTTTGGATAGACAGCACACATGAGCCCACAAAAGAAAATACCGTCCCTGTCCGAGTTTGGATAGACAGCTCACTTGGGTCCAGAATGAAAATAATGCTTCTGTTATATATAAATCGTTCTATATGGGGCTGTTGACTGTTGTGTTTCATAAAATTAGTGCATACTATAAGGGATACACAATTGTAATAATTTGGTTTCAATGTGATTGTCCTAGTAGCATCAGCTATTAAAATTGATCAGAAAACCAATGGTTGAAAGAAGTGACACACTGGGTACTATATTTTAGAAAGAACTTCTTGGCGTACTCGAATCACTTGGGTGGTTTTGTTGACATGATGATATCATAGTAGATGCACATGATTATGGAAGTAGAAGTAAATGGCACTAAGATCATGACGACTGAAATTAAAGCTAAAAAGAGAAGTACATGATCAACGGTTGAGAACTTAGAAGTCACCTTTTGTCACTATGATGCATAAAGCCCAAAAGGCATGTATGTATGATGTCGAATACTGACTGAGTCATGCCAACTATCACGCAATGTTACTCTACAATAGATAATGTGAAATGCAGTGACATAATATGTGGATACATTGAGCCACATATGTGTGAATGATCTTTATTCTACCAGCAGACCATAAAACTTACGTTTAATTATTAGACGTATTCAGTTTTTAAAAGCTACCTTGCTCTACTTGTGGGAAGGAGGTGGAAGTTCCACTCCTCCTGGCCAATTACACCATGGTAGTTGGTTGTTATATTTCAAATATCAGTGAACATTAATATGCATAATTTAAATTCAAAAAATGGACCTAGCTTTGTGGCTTACTTTCTTTCTATCATCTTGTTGCAGTATGTTGCAACTTTGCTTTAATTGTTTTTTTTTTGGCAATGAACTTTGCTTTAATTGTTAAGGAAAGGAATTTCGTAGAGATGCCTACAGAAAAAATTCTTGTGAACAAACAACATCATTTGTTAGATATATTCAACGACTGAGGGAGAGGAAAAAGAGGAAAAGGAACAAGGAACAGGGACGATGACGACGTAAGCGAGAAGGTGACAGAAGGGAAGGGACCAAGAGGTTGCAGAGAAGGAGCAACAATAATGACAACTGAAGAGGTGGGTAACGCAGTACACAGAAGAGGAAGGCAACAATGGAAGGGCAACAGTAGAGGAGGACATTGAAGGGACACCAACGGTGGAGAGAGGTGGAGAGGCGATGACCCCAGCATGTGAAAAGGCAACGACGAGGAAGAGGAGGATAGAGGCGACGAGGGAGAAGAAAACGGAAGAGGAGAGAAGCGACGGAAGAGAAGGTAGGGCAAGTGGAGGTAGAGAGAAAAAATAATGAGAAATTTTAATATCAAATTTGGATGTTCATAAGAAGATTCCTCGTAAACACCAACACATGTATTTCCGTAGATTGTTAAACCTTGTATATTACTTTTGTTGCGCTGTTAACCATAGACAACCTTTGTTATATTAAATAATAAAAAAATGGGAGATGACAGAATGACATTTAGTGGCACTAATATCATGACCAGTGGAAAAACTCAAAAGTAACAACGTAAACTACGTAATTAATTAATGGCTGAAAATTTATCTATGATGAAACGTTAACCCAAAAAGAGCTATATAGTTAAATAATCAAACTAAACATAATCAAACTATGTTGAGTGGCGAGTCAAGTCAACTGTCGTTAAATAATCAACCACATGATTATTATTCCAATTAGAAAAATAGAGGTTAATAAATGTTAGTCTACAACAACTTCTAAGAATGACGTTCACCATACTGATGCATTTTTTGGATCTATGGAGTGAGATATGGCGTGTCGGGCATACATGATACATGAAACGTTTACCAGCAATACTTTTCTGACCCAAGTTTGTAATAAAATGTTTAAAATTTACCGCTTGTGATCCTTTCCTTTCTTCTAATTGTATGAAGTTCCTCGAGATTGGAGTATATCACATGAGCTTTGGATCATGCTCCTGCTATTATTTTACACTTTCACATGGTTTAGACTTCCAGAGGGATAATTGTATACAGAAATGAACAAACCGAAGATAGCCCAATGGATACACTTAAGTTTTCAATATAGTACAAAAATGCACCATTAACTGCAAGCCTTGACAATGCCGTGCGTCTGGGATGATGTTCGTCTAACATGCAATTGATAAGGATGGTAGAGACATGTGTCATGCAGAAGTCGCCGGTCAACCATCAAAATCAACCAGCAACACAGAACAGGGATTTGATTTGGTTTCTTAGTTTTAATGGTTTGGTTCGATTTGAATGCAGTTTCAGTTTTGATGGTACCACATCAATGCATTATAAGCAAGTGAAATCCCAAAGGTGTAGGCTGGCACGACTGCAATGCAATTCGAAAACGTCTTCTTTCAAAACATATACACAGAGAGTCGCATACACAGCCACAAAGATGCAGGAACAGGGAAGGAGGAACGGTGAAGGCGATAAGAGTTCAGTTGGCCTTTTGTCCTGAGAGAAACCATCAGCTTGCTCTGTAGATCTTTGTGCCACAATCTACTACTATTTTTGACTATGCAATATTAGATGAACCTAATAAATTTTTAAATTTTTAAGGTTGAAGCGAAATGAAACGTGAGAGGGAGGTGCTTACTTACCTGTGGTGTGCTGCGGGGATAGTGAATGGAACCAGAGAAGAGAATTCTCCTGGTTCCGTTGATGATGAGAGACCTCCCGTCATACGTGACATCTCCTCCTGCACACGAAGGACCAACCGCCAATGCCAACAGCAAAATCATCTCCATGCCCATCTCTCTCTCTCTCTCTCTCTCTCTCTCTTTCTCTCTCTCTCTCTCTCTCTCTCTCTCTCTCTCTCTCTCTCTCTCTCTCTCTCTCT
>JAMKQA010034527.1:0-16016 GCA_024699735.1 Posidonia australis | reverse complement strand
ATATAATCACTTGCACGAGCAATCTTTTTATGTTCTTGATATGATCATGGTTTCAGCATGTCGTGTTGGGTCTTTTCATGCTTGAATCTTTGCATGAATCCATTTAGTCATCTTGTTATAATAAGATAGCAATGATCAGATGCATTCCATCATGCTCTTAACAATCGCATGAATCAACCTGCATTAGCATAGATCACCCATCTTCATTCTGGGTCAGGTTCTGGATCAGATTGTAGATTGATCCCGATTTTCTGGAAAGCACCTATATGGCGCACCAGAGCGGCACACTTCTCCAGCACACCACTCTGGCACCCCATGCAGGAGTACCAGACTGGTCAGAGAGTGAAACATTCACTTTGGCATATCTATTTGCATGGTTTTCTGAATGATTTCAAGCCTGATTCTTTTACTGCTTGTTTTTTTTTACATTTCAGGGTTTCACATGCATGTTTTTTTGATTTTAAACAAGATTGTTTCCTAGTCGTTTTACCTCTTTGGATAATCAGTCCCTAATCAGAATCTGGTAGGCTGATTGCATTTTACTCCAACATGGAAAACCTATGCATCAGCCAATGATCCAATGGTATGGCTGAATCCCGCATTTTCCATTTAGCTTGGGATCCTGTGTGAGGCTACCAGCCCTTGAGCACAATGTCCACAGGTCATTGCATTTGCATCTCTTTCATTTTAAGGCATGTTTTCCAAGTTTTGCGAAGGATTTTACATGGCTTGACTTTCTGGAATGCATTCTCATGTGGTTTGGCATAGCATGGATTTCTGTTTCCCTTCAGCACATCTTTCTGGCCCACATAGAAGCACCTAGGTGGCGCACCAGACTGACGCACTAGTCTGGCGCACCTAACAGGCGCAGCAGCCTGTTTTCAATAGCACACAGCAGGTTTTGCATAGTGTTCTAGCATGATTTTTTTTACTTTGAGTTGCTTTTGTTTTTTCCTGTTTTCTTCAGGAAGGCATGTCTCTATTTTCAACCATTTCCATGCATAATAGTTTGCATTTGGCATAGATCCTTGATTTTATTTATGCAATATCTTTGCATCGATCCTTGACCCGACATAAGAGCGATATTTCTGAGCATTAGGACACACCCCTACACATCATGCACTCATATTTTAGACACCACACACATAAGCATGGCATGGCATATCGCCCTCGGGCATACATAAAAGGTTGAAAAGCCGACATTTCATAAGCAAATGAGAAACCAATAGAAGACCGATTTATCGGGCACACTAGGGTACCTAATACCTTCCTCGTGTGTAACAGGGATCCTTACCCATTTTTTCTGGTTTATGACCTGCTTTTCCATTGCATGATTTGCATGTTTTTATATGGTTTTCCTTGTCTTCCATTTTAATAGACTAGGTGGCGACTCTTGCATTTGCATTTTTTATTCTTGTTGTTTCTGCCATGACTTTGCCGATCCCTCGTGTATTTTGGCCTTACGTGTCGAAATCATCTCGAGGCAGTTGCCGGCATGGTTACAGTCACACCTCGGATTTAGTGGCCAATGGCCTCATACGAACTGTGACCCACCACAAAATAGTGCAAACAAACACGAAAGTAGGCCAACAGTGCAAATAACTTTACAAATAATATACCATGCTTCACCACAAAGATAAACAAACAGTGTAACACAGGAAATCAAACCACACTCAAGTTCATGGCATAAACCTATTCGAAGCAGCCTAGAACAAAAGCAGAGAATAGGGACATACCTGTGGTATTTTTCTCCTTCAGTGGCTCGAGATATCTCCCTTTGGATGCTTTGGACACGGCGGAGGATGGGATGCAAATGAATGCTCTAGAGGTAAGGCACTGGTTGCAAAGAGATGATGAGTTGCCAAGAGAGCCCAAAGTGTTGTTCATGGATGGCTTTTAAAGGAGGTGAAGTTGTAAAGTCTTGGGATGCCAAAGGCCTTGGAAATCAACAGACTTACGTAGATTCGTAGAAGAATATTCGCAGATAGAGGTTACAAACATAGAAGATTGACAGCCAACAGCCAACACTCTGGAAAGAGCTGTGCGCCAACATGGTGTGCCACATAGGTGCGCCATGATGGTGTGCCACATTGGTGAGCCGTGATGGTGTGCCACATTGGTGCTCCATCATGGTGCTCCACATTGGTGCTTCAGAATAGTGCTCTCCACTTGGTTGCCTAGATTATTGATTAGACCATGGGCTTGCGATTGTCGTTTGTGTGGCAATCCCGAGCTAATCAAAATGTCAAATAGGGTTCGAAAGTGGTTAAGCCTGCTGTGTCCAAAGCAACATCCTCTGGAGAGTTTGCCTACGAGCGGCCTCAAAATCAGGGTGTCTATAAATGTCCTTCCCTGAGTGGGATCGAGGGATGGAGGGAACCGAGATCGATGCTCAGGATTGATAGGATACCCCCATTTTGAGGCTGCGGAGAAGTGATGTTTGCTATAGGCATTGGGTCACTTATTCGATGGATGCACCGAAAGTCATGACTTGCTGCTGAATGCGAAAAGCAAATGCAAAGTGTAGCTAATATGCATGCGAATGCTGAGCCAAATGTTGAAAATGCGATGCCAATGCAAAATATAAATGCAAGAGCTAGTGTCGAATGTAAATGCAAAGCTGATGCTAGTGTTGCACACACAAGAATGGGTGTTGAAAGTAGATGCAATGCTAATGTTAATGTTGAAGTGATATTGCAAAAATTAAAGAAATCCTGCACACAGGGGAGAACATTGGCAGGGACATAACAAGTTGTCGAACTCATCAGTCGGATTATTAAGGTTATCAACCTAAGGAGGCAGGACATGACAAGTCAGCCAAGTCTTGTCAACCCGGTCGCCAAACAGCTTGACGGTTGTCAACCAAGTAGTTAGGGGTACCAGCCTAAAGAAAACAAGGGCATGACAAAACATAATATTTGTCACGCAAGAAAGGAGGCCCTGTCCGCACAGACCTAGGGTAAGCAAAGGGATTTCACGCCCGCGAAGGTCTAGGAAAAGAAAAGGCTAGGTCCTTGACCGCCCAGTCAAAAGTCAAACAGCAAGATTTCGCGCCCGCGAAAACCCAAGAAAAGCAAAGAATAAGACCCTGACCGTCCGGTCAGAGGTCGACTTTGACCGCCCGCATAAAAGTCAAGTAGAGGGATTTCATGTCTGCAAAAATCCAAGGAAAAAGCAAGAAATAGGACCTTGACAGCGCGGTCAAAGGTTAATTTTGACCGCCCAATCAAAAGTCAAACAGAGGGATTTCACGTCTGCGAAAATCCAAGGAAAAAGCAAGTGATAGGACCCTGACTGCCCTATCAAAGGTTGACTTTGACCGCCCGGTCAAAAGTCAAATAGCAGGGATTTCGCGCCCGCGAAAACCCAAGAAAAGCAAAGAATAAGACCCTGACCGGTCGGTCAGAGGTCAACTTTGACCACCCGGTCAAAAGTCAAGCAGAGGGATTTCGTGCATGCAAAAATCTAAGGAAAAAGCAAGAGATAGGACCTTGACCGCTCGGTCAAAGGTTGCCCTCGACTGCCCGGTCAAACGTCAAACAGTAAGATTTCGCGTCCGTGAAAATCCAGGAAAAAGGACAGGATAAAACCTTGACCACCTGGTCAAAGGTCGACTTTGATCACCTGGTCAAACGTCAAAGAGTAGGATTTCGCACTCGCGAAAATCCGATCAAAAGGAAAGGATAGGATCTTGACCGTCCGGCCAAAGGTCGACTTTGATCGCCCGATCAAAAGTCAGACAGCAGGATTTCGCGCCCACGAAAATCCAGAGAAAAGGAAAGGATAGGACCTTGACCGCCCAGTCAAAGGTCGACTTTGACCGCCTGGTCAAAGTCAAACAGTTGGATTTCACGCTCGCAAAAAATCCAAGGAAAAAGAAATAACCTAGAAGTAGAATCTCATTAGCCCGGGATGAGAATCCGAAAAGAAAGTGATAATCCCTAGATTGTCCCCAAGAAGGAAGTTGGCTCTAGTTGCGCTCTAGAGGGCAAAAAAGTAATTATACTAGTTGTTGGCTCCATGACACGGAAACTTGTATCCTTGCTGAGATGTATGCCAAATATCCTCTGAAAGGACCTTACTGAGGTTTCAATTTCCTTTGACCTTATTTATGAGTTTTGCAAAAAGTTAGGACTTATTCGCAATTTTCCAAAACTAAGGGACTTTATTGCAAATTAGCCTGACATGACAAATTTCTGATGGTTGTATTGCTGCTATGCTAAGAATTTCGAAATTCTTTTGAGTATTTGCAAATTTCAGCTTCAAACAAGAATTCTCAACCTTTCGTGGGTTGTTTTGGAAATTTTCCAATGCTAGGGGGTTTCTGCAAATTACCCCCTCTAGTGAACTTTTGGTGGCTGAGTGCTTACTTTTCTTGACATTTTACATTCTACCTTTTAGAGGCAAGTTGTAGAGTACTAGGGACCAAAATGTAATTTTGACAACTATTTTGCATTTTAGACTTTGAAAATTAAACTATTTACACTACTAGTACAGGGTAGGGTCCACTGGATAACTACCGTAACTACCAAGTTATATATTGTATTTCATCTCGCTACTTGAGATGGCAAATGGGCTTATGTTGCATGGCCTTTCTCATTTCATTTCTTTCTTTCTTATTTCGTTTCTTCCTTTTTACTTCTTTTCTTACTTCTTCATTTATTTCTCCCCTTTCTTACTTCTCACACTATTTCACCCGTCCCTTCGTCTTCCTCTTCTTCATTTTCTCTCCACCCCCCTTTCTTACCCATTTCCTTCTTCTTCTCCTCATCTCTTCTCCTCCTCATCTCTTCTCTTCCACCGCCCAAAGGTTGCCCCCTTCTCCTCTTGAGCTAGGCGGTTTTGGTGCGCTGCAGCGGCTAGGTGCAGGGGCTTCGTGCGGCGACGGCTCAACTCGACCACGACTCAGCTCGACGGCAGCGGTGTCGACGGCGATGGACCGGACTCTCCGGGATTGGCTGGAGAGAGGCTCGTTGGTGGAGGTATTCTTCTCTCCCTGGTCTCTTTTTTTTGTTTGTTTGCCCTTTTTCCCTTTGGTGGTTGGCGGCTAGGTGGGGTTCCGGCAGGGTTGTGGGTTGGCCATGGTGGTGGATCGGGCTGTTGGGGGGTGTGCGTGTGGTGGTGGGTTCCGGTGGGCCAAACAGTGGTGCGTGCGGGAGGAGCGGAGTGGACTGTGAGTGGTGGTTTGAGCCGTGTGGTGGGGAAGCCTGGTCCGTGAGGTGGTGGCGGGTTTTCTGGCAGGCCGTTGTGGTGGTCGACGGTTGGGTAGTGGCTTGGACATTGGGTAGTTTTGTTAAACACCAATAGACTACATTTTATGCAGACCCATGAATTTATTTTGATCATGCCATTTGTGCTAAAAAACATAGATTGAAGACATGTTTTTTACTTATATGATTGAACATATGTGCCTTTATGCTACTCTGAGTCATTTAATCCATAATTCTGACCATGCACTAATTCATGAATAGCCATTTTCTTTCCATGTTTGAGTTATTTTCCATCCTTGAATCAATTTCTCACTTACCGATCTGTATTTAAGCAAAACTATACTCAATAACAAAACAGTGGCAAACAAACAAATGACCAAGTTGTGAATGCCCATATTTTATGCACCAGCAAAATTTATGAACCCACACCTTGTATCTCTAATAGCAATAATACCAACGATTCTCAATAACAATAATGGCCATAACTCCCAGATTTTCACGTAACTACCCATGTTGCAATACTGAGCTATGCTTGCATCTCATTTAATCTGCACCTTTGTAAAAAGAACTGTTGCTGCCAAAATGCTTGAACACATGCTAATGCACTTCGTTTGTGCATATCATGTTTTGCACATTTTATGAATATATCAAATAGACAATACCTGCCAATGCCACGTTTTACCTTGAGGCTCGTGCCTTGCTATGCTTGGATGTACTATGGTTCCTTTTCTTGACTCTGCTACTCAAATTCAGGCTTATGACCTTTGTCTACTTACAGGATGACCCAGTTTCCGAAGGAGAGAGCTCACAGCTTCCCTGAGACAGACCTTCTAGTTCTCGCCCACGGCGGCAGGGCAGTTCTTCGAGGTCTCGGGCTTCTAGTTGCTCAACACCTGCTATCCCCGTCGAGGTAAGTTCGTTTGGAATGACTTGTGTCTGTGATATAAATTTGCCACTTCAATTAACAAATGTCTTTTCAGGAGTCTAGCAATTTCGCAGGGTGACTACTTTGCGATGATCACATCTGTGAAAGCCTAAATTTCGAGGTAATGATCTTTATTCTTCTTTTTGCATGTCTCGGCTTTGGCATTACTACTTTTCTAATCTTGTATCTGTATTGCCATTGCTATTTAGGTTGGGATGAAACTGGGTAATGTGGTGTCACTGGGCTCCAATGCTCAACCACTTCCGCCGCCTGCTCGAGTTTCTGCAAGATTTATTGCTCCATCGGTCTCCTTTTAGTGGTTTGCTTCGCATCCCGGCCATCCACAGACACTATAACTTCTTTTGAGCTTTGGCAGAGAGATGGAGGTTTGAGACGCATACCTTCCACTTTCCGTTCGGAGAGCTGACAGTGCTGTCCAACCAGTGGGCCTTGCTGACGGGCCTTCCATTCGGCGATGAACCGATTATCGGTGAGACTACTCATGGGATGCATTTGGCTCTCGTGCACCTAGGCCGTGTTCCTCCAAAGCCTCCTCGGGGAAAGCATATGATCACGGTGGGTTGGTTTTGGGAGTGGGACCAGTTCTGACCCAACCCGGAGTTGGGCAGCGATGAGGTCGATTTCGTACTCTGACACTTCCTGTTGGATATGCTAGTCATGATTTTCTGGGACTCTTCTACTTATTGCATTCATGCTGATTGGCTAGTGTATTTGACCAACTTGGAGTACTTAGACCATTATGACTGAGTCAGGGCTAGCTACACTTGGCTGATCTGCGGGTTGGACAACGTAGCTAGGTTGACTGGTCGGTCTCATGTGGGGCTGTACCCCCTGCTTACTGTATGTACTAGTGAAAATTTATTTCCTTTTTGCAAAAGTTTCTTGATAATAGCTGATAACTAACTTTCCTTCTGCCTACTTTTGGTAGTATTGGGCTATGGAGCATATTACATGGGGCATTGCTTTGGACGTCTCCAGGATGAGCTTCTTCCCTTCCCTCATTAGTAGGTCGAGCCTGACCATCGGGCTGCTGTGGGAGTTTATAGTTATGAGTCCTATCGATATCTGCTAGGCTTGGTAGAACTCGAGGATGTGAGTTTTATTACATGAGTTTTTATTTTTGCCATTGCTTATGATTGTCCTTTTATGCAAACAGGTACATTAACTGGGCACCTCTGAACTCCGATCGCATTCTTAGAGACAAGCAAGTGAAATTCTATTACATGGAGAAGTCGACCTACTTCCTCTGGGGGAGAGTGAGGCATCAATTCCTCGATGGATTTTGCATCCTTGCTCCTCCTACAGACATGGATCTCTCGGTCCCGTCTCGTGCCACTACTAGGAGTCGGCACATTGCAGCTGTGGCTTCTCAAGATAGGCACATTCTTCGAGAAGTCAACTACACCGATTATCTAATGGTATAGGTGGGTCGGGAAGCCTTATCTTTTTGAGGAGGCCGTGTGCGATAGTCAGCGTGGGATGTGGTATGTCTTCAACTAGGTTAAGGTATATCCTTGTACTTTCTACTTGATTAAATTTGCTCCAAATAGAAGGTTTAATTTGACACTTGCTTTACTCCCACAGGGCTTCGAGGAGCAGTTTGCCTCCTCCTACGAGAACATCTGGTGGAAACGGGTATGGTGGCCTTTATTTTACTTGTAAATTTCATCTTGTTTATACCATAAACTTGCTTGATAAATTTGCAAATTTGTGCAGGAACTACGATGGTGGAACATCATACGGGTACTTTTTTTGACCTGCCTTTATTAGCATGCTTTGACATTGTTGTTGACACTATTGCAAATCTGACATTCTTTTGAAAAATCATTCAACAGGACTACCCAACTAACAAGGTGAATGCGGTCAGTAATGGAGAATTCACCTTGGAAGTGTCTGAGGAGGACCGTTCTGACACTAAGGTTTCACAGAGGGCCTTGAGTTCTTCTGCCCGCTCTCAATCTGCTGCTGCCTAGTATTCGTGCTGGATTACTCGATGAGGGGCCCGACTCTTAGTTAAGAGCTTTCAGGATAAATCTTCTGACGAGGAGTAGTTGTTTTCTTGATTTCAGTTCAGTCTTGCCACTCCTTGTGTATGAATGATGCAACTTGTACTTTTGCTGTGCGTGAAATGCAAATCTGTTTTTGGGATGCAACCTTTCTCTTGGGTATTCATGTGTGTGTGTAAAATGTATGTTTTCATGCAGTTTTTGAGAAATGGCGTCGATTTGGGCGAGCTAGATATTTTAAGGGAGGGCTCTGCTTGCTGCCTGACCAGTGGTGTGCCTGTAGGTGCGTCACCTTGGTGTTTCCTGTAAAAAAACCTGCTTGCTTTCTTTTTCTGCTGCGACCCTCTTTCTCTTGTCTATATTACTTCATATTCCTCAGTGAAATCCACCGCCTCTCCTACTGTAAACACCACTCTCAAGCCCTCAATCCTCCTTGAAGCTTCATTTTTGCTCTTCCGGTGGCGATTACGCTCTTTCTCAGCTTGCGATGGTATGTGATCTTGCACATTTTCTCTAATGCAACACAGAAATTCCTCCTTGAGGGGGCTCTTGCCTTTATACGAATTCAGATGTTGTTTTTTTTCATTTGTGGTGATCTATATTGCTCATATTCCTTCATTTTTACAAAGGAAAAAAAAGTTACATGAACCGATTTTTCATCATGCTTCAGATTTTACAAAGGGAAGAAACTATATGTTCTGATTTACTCTAATTCTTGAGCTTTGCATATATTTTCTCATATTTTGCAAAAGGGAGAAAGCTACATAGGTTGGTTTTCCATCATGCCTCAAATTTGCGAAGGGAAAAAATTATATCTTTGGATTTTCCCAATCTTCGGACTTGCACATTTTCCATATCTTGCAAAAGGGAAGACTGCATGTTGGTTTCCATTGTTTTTCAGATTTATGATCTCATTTGATCTTTCCCACAGTGAGAAATCATTTGGCCAAATCACTTTTGCGTGCCCTAGACTTGATTTTGCATTATTCCTGCCATATCTTGATCTAACATCTTTACTGCAGGGATACCCGACCATGGTGACACCGAAACGCTGCTTCGACGTTCTGCACGCATGGATTGATGCATTAACTGTTGAGAATCGTGAGCAACTATGGGTTTGGGGCATATCCTCCTTGTTGTTGAACATTATCAAGGTGGAGGTGAACTGGCATTTGTTATATGCTGCAGCTAGATTCTAGAAACCCACTATCCATGTATTCTGCTTTGGACAGACAGAACTTACCCTCACCTTGGAAGAAGTCCGACGAATCTGTGGCCTGTCACCATACATGTCTTCCCCTATTTTCATATGCCGTGATAGTTATACTTCAGTCTTGAGTCAACTGACTAGTTTGTCCCGAAGTGCTTGTGAGAAAAGCCTCATCTGCAAAGATGGGTTGGCTACAATGTTGCGCCTGGATTATTTTGACAAGATTGCCAACAACCGTATGTCATCAGGCAGCCTATGGCTCCACGGCTTTGTGGTACGCTTCCTTGGGGAGCTCATCTTCAGTCATGGCTGAATGACAGTTGCTATTGAGGTGGCAGAAGTACCATTGGCGATGATCACCCACCAAATTGATCTTGCCCCCATTCTTCTGGTAGAGACCTATGTCAGCTTGGATCGGGCATTGAAACGTTCCCGGCATTTCCATGGTTGTGGCGCCTTAATGCAAGTAAGCCAGCACTGTTACTCTATTGATTTACTGTGCTTCTGTAATTGTGCTCTACTTCTTTTCTGACAGACTTGGCTTGCTGCCCACATGGGGGTGGACGTCTTACGCCCCCAACACCCTGTCTTCGACTCCTACAGTCACACCAATCACTCATGCACCCTTCCATGTGTGCACGAGCTATGCGAAAGACTGTGAAACCTTACCGAGGATATTGTAGTCTGGTACATTCTGTTCACAATTGCGAAACTCTTCACTATCTTCTTTAATATTAGTGACATGCGACTGGTTGTCCTTCTAGGGCTAACAGGTGGTGTGGAATACCATCCTGTCCGCGTCGTGCGCCAATTTGGCTTTTGCCGGATTCGATTGAGCAAAGTCCTATGCTCGACCGCTTCAAAAGATACATCCTCGGCTTTGATGCGATAACTTCTGAGTTAGCCCGCCTGATGCGTGGAGGCATTCAATCTTCTTGTCTTGCCATTACTAGAGGCCTGGATTGCACAGCAGAATATGAGGTCGATATTCGAGAAACTTGGCCTATAAACGAACTTCCTCCTAGTGGCACTTCATTTACAGGAGCTGACAGCTCAAAAAGGGCAAGAGTCGACTGATTGTAACTTGAGAGTCCACTGTTATCAAGTGAGCAAATGCTGTACAACTGATGAGCTATAATAAAGGGACAATTTTGCTTTTACACTATGTCATTCCTGAATCTAATTTGGTTTGTGTTAGCAATGAATTCAAACTATGCTCTTTGTAACATGTAGTTTGTGTTGGCCCGCATGTTCCTGACAGTAGTACTGTCCCAGTGATCTTCTTGACTTAGAAAGGTAACTGGCATGCCCCTGATCGAAGACCTATTTCCATCCAAAGAGTGGTTAACATGCCCCCTGGTTGAAACTCCCTTCTTTGCCAATATTGCAACTCAAAAGGCAGTTGGCATACCCCTGGTCGGAACATGGGAAAATGCCTTGCAAAGCGATGCAAAATGCAAAGATGTGTGATCAAAAATATTGAATGCCAAATGATTTATAAAAGACATATAAAATGGAAGCAAGATTTATGCATGGTTTATAGAAGATATTGGTGCCCTCAGTGCCAAGAAAGCCTTTATTGCCTGTTACAAGGAATTAGAATGTCCTCTACTCACCTGGCACTACCTAGATCCCTGTGTTTATGGTGGCTCTTACTCACTCACGAACTGTTGAGATAAAACGGGCTCCATGTCAAACTCCTAGGACCCTATACCTACTTTTTTTTCAATAATTCTTTTTCTTTTACTCCCTCAAAGGCATGCTGACTTTCACTATCCTTACTTAGAGGTAATGAACACCTAGGCTGGGGGGTGGCTGCTCTCTTTTTTGATTTAAGGGGTGGCTAGTCCCTTTGTAAATGTGGGCTTTGTAGGTGTATGCTTCAACTCCTCTCCAAGTAATGTGATAGGGACAGAGTTGTCTTGCATGCTTCTCTCATTGGAGCTAGCTTCTATCTTCAATTTCTATCTTCTCATTTCTTTTGTGCTCCGATGTCTATGTTTTTTTTTTTTGCCTTACACTCACTCACGACCTATCATTTTCTCTCCCTCTTGAGGTATAGGCCCCTTCGGAATTTGTACATTTTGTCTAATTTCCCACGAATGTTGGTTCCCTTACCTCCTAGGTCACACAGGTAGTAACACATGAAAAAGTTCAAAACTCTTCCTAAGTAGGCTGGCCTTTCGATTTTCCACATCGGGCAATGGTTATGCTAATGTTTCATGTTATGATTACAATGCAAATGAAAAAAAAATACGTATGCTGTATCATGCGTGATGTAGATGCAATAACCTAAACTGCAAGTAAGAAACATAGAGATGCATG
This sequence comes from Posidonia australis, assembly GCA_024699735.1. NCBI lineage: Eukaryota > Viridiplantae > Streptophyta > Magnoliopsida > Alismatales > Posidoniaceae > Posidonia > Posidonia australis. Next base: position 4,319 of record JAMKQA010034527.1, on the reverse strand, counting down.
ATTCATGACATTGTGCTTTGCAGGGTCCGAGATTGACTGAGGATCATTGGTAGTACTTTTTGAGGTAGGAAGCAGTAATGGGCTCTGACTGCTCCCCACGATCCATATCCTCAAGAATGACTGCGCCTCTAGACAGGGCTTCTTTCACAATAAATGGCCCACGCCAGTTGGGCCTAAACTTTCCTCAAGCATCAAGTAGGTGAATGGCACGCAAAACCAGATCACCTGGCACAAAAATTCTAGGCTGAACTTTCTTCTGATATGCTCAGGCCATTCGCTTTTGATAGCATTGGGCATGGTGCAGGGCTTGTAATCTATGTTCATCAATGAGGTCTAGTTGGACATAGTGGTCTTGAACCTATTCTGCTTCATCTAGTTCAGCTTCTTTTAAAATTCTTAGTGACGGGATTTCCACTTCAAAAGGGAGGATTGCCTCCATGCCATAGACAAGCGAATACAATGCTGCCCCTGTTGATGTCCGGACTGATATCCTGTAAGCCCATAGTGCATAAGGGAGCTCCTAATGCCAGTCCTTGTGAGTTTCAGCCATCTTCTTCAAAATCTTGATCAAATTTTTATTAGCTGATTTGACTACACCATTCATTTGCGGCCGATAAGGAGAGGAGCTTGATTTTGTAACCATGAAGATAGTTCTCAACTCTCCTTGCTATAAGTTTGTTCCATTATCTGATATGATGTCATGTGGAACCCCATATCTGACAATAATATTATTCTTAATGAATTTTTCTATGGTTGCCACTGTCATAGTTTTATATGATGCCATCTCGACCCACTTTGTGAAATAATCGATGGCCACGAGAATATACCGATGCCCGTTAGATGCAGCTAGATGTATGGCCCCGATAACATCAATTCCCCAAGTGGAAAAAGGCCAAGACGACGACATGCTATGCAGCTGTTGCAAGGGAGCATGTAAGAAGTTGCCATGTACTTGGCAATTGTGGTATTTCCGCACAAATTTGCAACAATCTGTTTCCATAGTGGACCAGAAATAACCCTACTACATGATTTTCTTGGCCAAGAGTACCCCATTCATGTGTGGACCACAAGTGCCTACATGAACCTTTAACATTAATATAACTATCTCCTTCTTGTCCACGCATCTAAGAAGCATTTGGTTGTAGGATCTTCTGTATAGATGCCCTGCTCTGAATACATATTTAGAGGCCAACCATATCAAGGTCTTCTTGTCTATTGCGGAAATGCCAGATGGGAAGTCGTCGGACTCCAAGAAAACTTTGATATCATGATACTAGGGCAATTCAGCTTCTTGGATGTGCATGCAATGTGCAGGCCGCTTTATGCAAGTGACTGAGATATCAGTTGCCTGAGCCTCTAGTAGCGATAGCCATGATGCTAGGGTAGCCAAGGCATCTGCGTACACATTCTTGGCCCGTTTCATGAAAGAAAATTAGACATCCTCGAATTCGTCAATCAGCTTCAGCAGATGCCCATGGTATAATACAAGCTTCAGGTCGTTAGTCTTCCAGCCACCATTAATTTGTGAAATTACTGTAGACACCCCAATTTTGAGGCGGCTCGTAGGCGAATTCTCTGGGAGGATGTTGCTTTAGACACAGCAAGCTTAACCACTTTCGAACCCTATTTGACATTTTGATTAACCTAAGATCATCGCACAAACCACGACCACAAACCCATGGTCCAGTTAATAATCTAGGCAGCCAAATGGAGAGCACTATTCTAGAGCACCAATGTTGTGCACCATCATGGTGCACCACTGTGGAGACCATTTTGGCGCACCTTGGTGGCGCACAACCACTTTTCAGAGTGTTGGTTGTTGGCTATCTATCTTCTATGCTTGTAACCTCCACTTGCGAATATTCTTCTACGAATCTACGCAAGTCTGTTGGTTTTCAGGGCTTTTGGCATCCCAAAGCTTTACAACTTCACCTCCGTTAAAAGCCACCCATGAATGACACTTTAGGTTTTCTTGGCAATTCACCAACTCTTAGCAACCAGCACACCTACTTTCAGAGCACTCTCAACTGTGTCCAAAGCTCCAAGGAGGAGACATTTTGAGCCACCCAAGGAAGAGACACCATAGGTAAGTTACCTTACTCATCTTCACATGGGCTTTGCATAATGTTCTGAATAAAACTTACACTGCAACTAGGGATATAATGTTTGTATGTTGATGTTTCTTTATACTTTTTTGTTTAAATTGGGTGTTCATGATGCTCTTTTATATATTCACTATTTGTTTATCATGATGATTTCTTGCACTGTGTGGTCTTCTTAGGCAATGTATCATAGTCCTATTAAGTTATTGGCCATGGAACATGGGATGTAGTGCACTCCTTTGCATGCTTTATCATGTCCCCATGCTCCCTAAATCAGTCGAGAAGTAGCATGAATCATAAAAACCTCCATAGGTAGCTGCAGTCTTAAGGAACCCATGGATATGCATGAATAAGGAGAGAATGATATGAACGTTTTAGGCTTGGTTGTTTAGCATGATTAAGGTCCCTGGCATCTAGGTTACTGATCTGAATAGTCATTCACATAATTAGTTGCATACATCCAGCCCAGGCTCTGAAATCAGATTGCAGTCTGAAATAGAGTACCTGGAGTGCACCATCCTGGCGTACCAGGTTGGAGCACAATACTGGCGCACCAGGCTAGCGCACGAGTCTGGTCACAGGATGCAAATAGTAGATTTGCATCATGGTTTGCATGCTTACCTGGTTATTATGGACTCTGATCTTTCTGGTATTTGATCTCTGATACACTATGTTCATTCTTGTGCAGTTTCATCATGTAATAACTTTGTTTGCATTAGTTTTGCATCTAGTAAAGTTAGCTTGCCATTAGGGACTGGTGAACTGGTTGCCTTCTCGGGCTCTTGTTTAGAGAGTTCTTTTGCACCAGTCCATGATCTAGATCCAGGTTGCATAGCTGGGGCACATTGGCTTTTATCCAAATAGGAGTTTTATGGACTTGTGTGGGGCTTATTGCCCTTGAGCACAAGATCCATGTCATGGGATCTTGAGTTCACTCTTTCTTTTATGGTTCTATGGTTTTCATATCATGGTGTCTGATATGTTTATAAGATTTTGTATCGCATACCATATCAATCTAGTTTACTGTTTGCTTTGCAATTTCTGGGTCTCACTTTAGTGGCACACATTGTTAGCACACTTTAGTGAAGCACTTAGGTGGCGCACCAAATAGGAGCACATTTCTAGCGCACCTGCCTGTTTCAATGCACCAACAATGGCTTTTGACATGATATTTAGTATGATTCCTGATTTGCTTTGCTTCTGGTTTTCTTTGGGTGTTCTCTTGGACATATCAGGATGACTCCAGTCTGATTACATACTCATTTATGCATGATAGCTTAGGTTTTGTATGTAGCAAAGTAAGGATGTTAGCCACTCGATATTACTAGATATATGGCTATATCCATGCAATATCTTTGCACTGGTATTCGATCCATGACTTGAGTTATCTTTCAGAGCATTAGGACACATCCTACAGTCCCTCTACCCATGTTTAGCATAAGGCACCACTTGCATATAGCGTTGCATTGCATATCGCCCTCGGGCGTACAGAAACAGGCTAAAAAGCTGACATTCCCATATAAGTAGACGAGAAACCCATGAAAGACCGATTTCTCTGGCGCACGGGGGTGCCTAATACTTTTCCCGTGCGTAGCAGGGATCCTTGCCCAATTTTCTAGTTCATGTTGACCTTTTTCCATTGGCTTGTTGCATAATTTTATTATTTTGAAACGGTTATCCTCGTCTCCTGTTTTTAAGTAGACTAGGTGGTGACTCCTGTATCTCATCATTGTTTTTTTATCGCTTTTGATGTGACTTCGCTGGTCCTTGTGCATTTGGCCTTTTACGCCACGCTCGAGGCTGTCGCCAGCATGATTACAATTACTAGCATTGCATGTCTGTGACCATGCCGACGGAACCCTTGGCGTGGCTATCCACCTACTCCGTGTGCGGAAACACACGAGGAGATCCGATACGGTCATGGCGAAAATGGTGAATCCGGAAGAAGAGATAAGACCCGAAAACACAAAAGGGAAGACAAAAAGGATAAGGAAAGGAGTCACCACCTAGTCTTTTAATGGAAAGACGAGGAAAACCAGGAAAAAAACACAAGAAAATCACGAAACATAACAAAATGCAGAATGCATGTGTGATCCGTGCCTAATGGATAATGCAAGATGAATGCGGGCCAGAGAAAGGGTAAGGATTCTGGTTACGCATGGGGAAGGGGTTAGGCACCCCCATGTGCCCGAGAAAACTCGGTCTTTCTAGGTTTCC
>JAMKQA010034526.1:0-19491 GCA_024699735.1 Posidonia australis | reverse complement strand
AGACTGACGCACCAGTCTGGTGCACCAAACAGGCGCAGTGGCCTGTTTCCAGTAGCACACAGCATGTTTGTCAAATGTTTTGCTTGCTTTTTCGACCCCATTTGCTTCTGGGTTTTCACTTGATTTTCTTCCTTGTTGCATTAGGAAGGCACATCTCTGTTTTCAGCAGTTTTCCTGCATCTTAGCTTGCATTCAGGCATATAGTAAGCAAGGATGATAAATCGCTCAAGATATTAGATCCTTGATCTTATTATGCAATACTCTTGCATCAACTCTTGGCCCGGCACATGAGTGATATTTCTGAGTATTAGGACACACCCCTACACATCATGCGCCTATACTCTAGACACCACTCATTAGCATGGCATGGCATATCGCCCTCGGGCATACAGCAAGAGGCTGAAAAGTCGACATTTCATTTGCAAAAGAGAAATCATTAGAAGACTGATTCGTCGGGCGTGCGAGGGTGCCGAACACCTTCCTCACACGTAACAGGGATCCTTACCCACATTTCTGGTTTGCGCAGCCCCTTTTTATTTGTCTACATGATTTTTCATGTGTTTTATGGTTTTCCTCGTCTTCCATAATAGACTAGGTGGTGACTCCTGCATTTTGCATTTTTTCCCCTTTTCTTTTTGCCGTGGCTTTGCCGCTTCTCTGGCACACATACCACCTACCCGTGGGCCACCCCCGTCGGCATGGTTACACTATTGATAAAAAAAAATCAAAAGGCCCACTGAAATAATCACAACAATTCAACATAAATATTCCATACACATCAATTGGCAAATCCCTGCAAACATGAATGCAATCCCTGCCTCGCCGTCGTCGGAATCCACCATCACGGCAAGCTTCCTGAGCACGATCACACATGGCAGAAGACAGGGAAGAAGAGGAGAGGGAGGTTGTACCTCCGTCGCCGATGAGCACCACCAACGCTGCCTTCGTTGCTCACGCCACAATCGTGACCCCCCACAGGCACTTCACTCGCCACCATTGGCCATCAACCCATCGGAGCACACGTCGCCAAAGTCTGCCATATCTTACTACTGGTCACTTGAAGAGCACTCAGGAGAGGCCGAGCAGAGGAAGAGAAAGGAGGGAGAGGGTGGAAGAGGAAGAAGGCAAGGAAGATAATAGGAGAGGCGACGACTGGGTTTTTAAACCTTGGCGTTCATTGCCTCGTCGTCGCTATAAGTGGTTCCTTCCTAGTCGCCACCAAAAGGAGAGGCAATAGGTCAATGCCTTCCTACAGAAGCCAGTTTATCTCACGTCGTTTCAAATCTGCGGGATCCACGTCATTTTAGTCGCCGCTACAATTGACGACATATGTGGGAGTAGTGTTTTTGTCAATAAATTAAATCAACAATGAACATGGACTGATAGGTCGTACATGGCCTATATTTGTAACACCTCAAAGATGCAATCCGAGTCTAAGTCTGCACATGCAAGATTCAGCTCCTCGCCATTGGCACAAATCCCAACACATTGTTGCACAAGTACATCAAGTCCCACCATGAGACTACATCAAGTCTCACCGTGGTGAAGCTTGAAGCTCCACTGAGAGTGGACTCCTACTTTTGAAGTCCCTATCGTATTCAAAGAAATGCCACTCCGACTAAGAGGCAAACACTGGTTTAGTAAAGGAAGGATTTACTCCCTCATCCGGTTCTCCATTCATAGAACTTCTTTACTTACTAAGTCGAGTTGTGGGACGACGATCCTTTCCTGAGAGTATTGGTCACACTCGAAGATAGAAAACACTTGACCACAACAAATTGCATTCATGTATCTTGATTTAGTGTATCTTACATATGTCTATATGGGTTGGGACCACCTGTATCCCAACGGCATAATCTGCCATATAGACTATTCATTGCATTGTATGTTGACTCTGCATTTGCATTTTATGCTTGAATCATGCATCCATGCATTTACGTATCATGCATTAGAAGTGGAGCACGGATGGAGTAATATTCTTCAAGAGTGTTAAGAATCTTAGAACGTGTCATTCTCCTAAAGCCCAATCAAATCTCACCTATCCTGTTCAAATATTCCAATCCGAGCAAGCTCTCAAACAAGAAGCCATAAACAAATTACCTCTTTATTAGCTTTTTCTTTTCGACCAACGATCAGGTAATTTCTCCACGGTCATCTTAGCTTCTGCCCTATTGAAATGGCATCCCTATATAGTTAACATGGTCTCCACACTGGCTGCTACACATAGCTCCGAAACTAGCTTGACCCCTCCATGCTTGAGCTTTCAATATGATGGCAATCTTAGTTTAATCAAACCACTCAACTATGCGACCATGTCCCGAAATCGAGTCAGTTCGCCTTCCAACCACCTAGCTGTGGAAAATCTGCCGAAACTAGGCAGGTTCCACCCTTTTGGCTGTGCAACCATGTCTCGAAACCAATAGGTGATCTTTTCTTTTTGGAACCCTGTGGCGGATTGCTTGAGATGAACTCCCTATTTCAAGAATGCTCAATGGGAATATCCTTCTTACCTTAGAGCCAATCTTGTTCCAAGATCAACTTCAAGGAGGAAAATCTATAGATATCCCATTTTCGCATTTCCGAGAGTCCATCTAGGATAGGAACTTTTGAGGCGTCCTAGATCACATGACTAAAGGAGTCCTAGATCACATGACTAAGGAACTATAACATTTTTTCCAGATTTTCTATGACTTTCTTAAAAACATTTGTGATTTTACTCGCTTCAAAATTGTTATCTGTGGCAGAGCTACCCCGCTTGAGCTAGTGGCAGGTTAGAGCCCCTTGAATACCTCTTAGAGTGAGTCATTAACTATGTCAGAGTTGACACTCCCGTTTTACTCAGATTAGTGGAAGATTTGAGTAAATTCGATCTTAAAGAAGATGTTTTTAAGATGTTATGGAATTTCTGAAGCATTTTTGGGCTTTTAACAGGTCTTTGGGAAATAAGATAAAAACAAGGGATAAAATGTAAAAGGCTAGGATGTTGCCTATTTAATAGGTGACATACATCGTCGCAGCCTGAACAGCCAACGAAATGTCTAGGCATCAAATGCATAGGTGACTGAAATCTTACCATATTTCTCTTAGATAATTTGTCATCCCAAGCCTCAAAATGACATATGGGACATTTATAAATATTATCATAATTTTTTCCATAATTTCTATAATTTTCTTACATTTAAATATATGTGCTTATCATATAAATCATTATAAATGCCAAATAATTCTAGAAAATTATTGAAATATGAATGGCTTGATAATTAAGATTACTTTTCCTTATTTTACCAAAAATGAACCTTTTATGATAAGTTATCACATTTTAATGTTATAGCTTATATTTAATTCAAGATAATCCTAAAAAATAAAGGTAACATCCAAAGTATCTACATGATTGCCAATCTAAGTTAAAATTGATTTATCCTTGATCTTGATAGATATTTTCGTAATTATTGGAGATTCGAATTTTCAAATTTGATTTACTTAACTTTTAAGTTTAGAATTGAATTTAGAATTTATTTGAAATCTTTTTATCACGAATGTGATTTCAAATCATTGATTTGATTATTATCTGTTAATAGCTTTGCATGAGGATATTCTGGCATCTTGATTTTCAAAATTATGCCTTTTTAGTTTCTCGACACCATATGGATCGGTGACTAGCTAACGTGGCGGATTCATGCCAATTGGCTGTTAATTCACTACGTGCATTGAATTCAAGATTTATAGCATCGTCGCCCATGTGAGTGGTGACTCAATAATCCTATCGCCTGTGCAATGGGTAATGAGATCTAAAAAGATTTTTTTTTTACAATTTTAACAAATTTGATCTTGACCATTGATCTCCCACCATTATTGACGAGATATAAAGCCCCTGAATTCTATAAATAGATCCTCTAGGTTAAGAGTTTAGGAAGAGGCACTTCAAAAAACCCTAGGAGCCAATTTGAAGTTCTAAAAGAGGCGAGATCCCTGATCCTTAGCCCCTTTCAGTCCCCTCGTGATATCTTAGATCCTAGAGATCTCCTATTCCGAGCCAAAGTGTTTCTTCGGAGCTCTGTCAGGCCTCTACTTCCTCATCTACTTCACAACATAAGAGGGTGAAGGGAGTATCATTTCAATTATTGCATTTTCTATTTCATAAATCCATTGCATGACATAAATTAGCCCATGGCATATGCATGTGGGGAACACCCCCCCAGTTCGTATTAGATCTTTTTATTCATGTTGTTATTTCTGTTTCTTGTCCTACTTACTACACCTAGTCTAAACTATATTTGTCTTAGTTTGCTTGTTTATCTTGAAGGGAAGGATCTTACGTAGCACGAGGACGTCATTGGATGACATTCCATCATCGATCCAGTGAACGGAGAACCAACATCCATCATGACGACTGCATCTCCCACAAGGCATCTTGTCAACCGGCAAAGATGAATTGACAAGTGGTGATCACAAAGGTCATCGAAGTACTATAGATATCGCATTTTTGCATTTCCCAGAGTCCATCTAGAATAGGAACCTTTGAGATGCCCAAGATCACGTGGTTAAGGATTTTTGACTCATTTTCTAGAGTTTTCATGATTTCTTTAAAAAATTCTTAATTTTACTTAATTCATGGTTATTAGTTATGGTAGAGCTAACCCGCTCGAGTTAGTGTCAGGTTTGAGTCCCTTGAGTATTTTAATCTTAATGAAGATGTTTTTATAATTTCATGCAATTTCTAAGTATTTTCCAGACCTTTTAATGTATCCATGTGGATTAACATAAAAGACGGGTAAAATGCAAAAAAGAACAGATGTCACCAGGATGATAGGCGAGGCGACGAGGTATCCAAGCGCCACATCAACAGGTAACAGATATTCAGGAGTTCTCTCTCCATGTATTTTGTCATCCCAGGCTTTAATGTTATATATGGGACATTTATATATACTATCATGATTTTTTCCATAATCATAATAATTTCTATAATTTTCTCACATTTAAATGTGCATATCATATAAATCATTATAAATGCTAAATAATTCTAGAAAGTTATTGAAATTCGGACGACTTAATAATATCAAAAATACCTGATGATTTTAAACTAATTTCTCTCATACTTATTGGAGATTTAAATTTTCAAATTTGATTAGCTTAACTTTTAAGTTTAAAATTAAATTTGGAATCATTTAAAAACTCTATTTTTTACGAAGACGATTTTTAAACCATGTGTCTTGGTCGTATGGGTTTAAAAATTGAAATAGAGATATTAAGGAATTTAAATTTTCAAAATTGTACCTTTTGGTCAGTCGACGCTAGTGGGACACGTGACCAAATGACATGGTAGATAGGCTTGCCATCTGGGCACTGAGTCACAACAACTGAGTTAATAGGGTCATCGCCACTCTCATAGGTGACAAGTTCCATAAGGTATTTTTTGCTGATTTTCAATGATTTAATCCTGGCCCTTAGATCCCTCAGTCGTCCTTAACGAAATCTAGCCCCGAAAATCTATAAATAAACCCCCAAGTCATCAATTCATAGGGGAGGTCTTCTGAAATCCGAAAGAGATTACCTAGAGAGAGAAACCAGACGAAGTTCTACCAGAATCTTGTAAGAAACCTAGGTCTATAGAGATCTTACTAATCCAAAGCCAAAGTACACCTCTGGAGCTCCGTCAGGCCTCCACTTCCTCATCCACTCCACAGCGTACGAGGGTGAAGGGAGTATCTTCCAACCAATTCATTTTTTTCCTTTTTACATATTATCATTGCATTCATAAAAATAGCCCATGGCATATGCATGCGGGAAACCATCTCCTGGTTAATGTTAGATTTGTTTATTCGTCATGTTTATTTTCTATTTTTTATTTTGTTTACGGCATTGTAGATATCCCATTTCGCATTTCCCAAAGTCTATCTAGGATAGGAACCTTCTGAGACACCCCAAATCACAGGATTGAGGATTTTCTGTTCATTCCGTGTTTTCCTTAGAAATAGTCGTGATCTTACTTCGTTCTAGGTTGTTAGCTGTGGCAAAGCTGACCTACTCAAGCTAATGGTAAGTTTGAGTCCCTTGAACGTTTTGGTGGTCGCCCCCACCATAGGTGACTAGATATGGTGCCTAATCAAGAGGCGACGTGTTGTGCCGCCTATATTTAAGATGACTATGATGAAGCGCCGCAAAGTAAGGCAACCAGGATCACCAGTCCCAACTATCTCGTTGCATAGGCACAATCATCTCACCGTGAGGCTACATCAAATCCCACCGTGCGCATCATAGTAAAGTTTTACCACGAGGCTATATCAAGTCCCGCCATGCACGTCAAAGACCCCAACCTAGCATCACGTCAAGTAACGGGCTTCTACCTTTGGAGTCCTAATTGTGTATGCAGACACAGCCTTGACCAAGAGGCAAAACCTTGATTTGGCAAAGGAAGGGCTCACTCCCTCACCTAGTTCTTTCCTTTCATAGAGCCCCTTTACTTACCAAGTCGAGTTGTGAGACGACAGTCTTTTCCCGAGAGTACTGGTCACACTCGAGGATGGAAAACACTTGACCACAATAAATTACATTCATGCATCTTGCATATGTCCAAATGGCTAGGTGTAACCATGCCGACGACAGCCTTGCACTTGGAACGAAGACCAGCAAAGTCACGGAAAAAATAATAAAAATCAATAATAAAATGCAAGAGTCGCCACCTAGTCTATTTAAAAACGGGAGACGAGGAAAACCGTTTTAAAACATTAAAATTATGCAATACAACCAATGGAAAAGGTCAATCATGAACCAGAAAATGGGTAAGGATCCCTATTACGCACGAGGAAGGTATTAGGCACCCTCGTGTGCTCAAGAAGTCGGTCATTTATGGGTTTCTTGTTTACTTATATGAAATGTTGGCTTTTCAGCCCTTTTCTGTAGGCCCAAGGGCGATATGCAATGCAACTCTATATCAAGTGGTGCCTTATGCTAAACATGGGTGGAGGGATTGTAGGATGTGTCCTAATGCTCTGAAAGGTCACCCGAGTTGTGGATCAAACACCGGTGCAAAGATATTGCACAGATATAACCACGGATCCAACAATATCGAGTGGCTAACATCCTCACTTTGCTATATGCAAAACCTAAGCTACCATGCATAAATATGGATGAAAACAGACTGGAGTCATCCTGATATATCCAGGAGGACACCCAAAGAAAACCAAAGGCAAAGCAAATCGGGAATCATGCTAAACACCATGCCAAAACGTCACTGTTGGTGCACTGAAAATAGGCCGATGTGCCTGCTTGGTGCGCTAGCAATGTGTGCTTATGTGGTGCGCTGGCAATGTGCGCCTATGTGGTACACCACCTATGTGCGCCTATGAGGTGCGCCAGATATGTGTGCCACTAAAGTGAGTCCTAGAAATTGTAGATCAAACAGTAAGCTAGACTAATGTGCCATGCGATATAAAATCTTACAGATATGCATAAAACCATCTGAAAACGCATCATGGACATTTAAAACACCTAATCGCATGTAAGGAAAGAGGGAATCCAAGACATCATGGCATTGGTCTTGTGCTCATGGGCAAAGCCTCACACAAGACCGCAAAACTGCTATATTGATAAAAGCTAATGAAACCCAGCTACGCTTCTTGGGTCTGAATCATAGACTGATGCAAAAAAACTCTACACAAAGAGTCCCAGGAGGCAACCAGTTCACCAAATCCAAGTGGCAAGCCAACTTCACTAGATGCAAAACTAATGCAAATAGGGTTATTATATGCTGAAATTGTGCGAGCAAGAACATGGCATATCAGAGATCAAACATCAAGAAAATCAAAGTCCAGAACAAACATAAAGGCATGCAAATCATGATGCAAAAGGGGTTACCTGCACCCTGTGACTAGGGTGGTGCGCTAGGATGGTAAGCCAACAAGGTGCGCCAACCTGGTGCATCAGGTTGGTGCGCTCCAGATACCTTGTTTCAGACTGCAGTCTGATTTCAGAGTTTGGGCCAGATGTATGCAACTAATTGGGTTACTGACTACTCAGATCATTAACTTAGATGCTAGAGAACTTAATCATGTTAAATAAACAAGCATCAAAACACTCTTATCATTCTCTCCTCAAGTCATGCATGTTCATGGATTCACAAGGATTGCAGTTACTGATGATGGATTTTAGGATTCATGCAATGATTTGGCTGACTTAGGGAGCATGAGGAAATGATAAAGCATGCAAAGAGGATGCATCACAGCTCATGTTCCATAGCTAGTGGTTACATAGGACTATGATTCATTACTAAAATAGAGATCATACAGTGCAAAATCATCATGACAAAGAAGCAATGAATAAAGAAAGGAGTATCATGAACACCCAAAATAACAAGAGAACATCACTATATAGACAATATATCAGCCTAGTTGCAGGTTTTATCCAGAATATCATGTAAATCCATGTGGAGGTGAGTGAAGGAACTTACCTATGATGTCTCCTCCTTGTGGCTCAAGGTGCCTCCTCCTTGTTGCTTTGGACACAGTTGGGAGTGCTCAAGGATGCAAGGAAATGCTCTGAAGGTAGGGGTGCTGGTTGCTAAGAGTGGGTGAGTTGCCATGAGACAAAAAATGTTGCTTATGGATGGCCTTTTAAAGAGAATGAAGGGGTAACTCCTTGGGATGCCAAAAGCATTGAAACTCAACAGATTTGCGTAGATTCGTGGTGGAATACTCGCAAGGAAAGGTTACAAGCATAGAAGATGGAAAGCCAACAGACAACACCTTGAAAAGTGACTGTGCGCTAGCTTGGTGCGCCACATTGGTGCGCCAGCTAGGTGCACCAGCTTGGTGGTCCATATTGATGCTCCACGTTGGTACTCCATGTTGGTGCTCCAGATTGGTGCTCCACATCTAGTTGCCTAAATTATTAATTGGACCATAGTTTTATTATAGGATTAGGGTAACCAAGATGCCAGATAGAGCTCAAAAGAGGTTAGGCTTGCTGTATCCAAAGCAACATCCTTTGGAGAGTTCACCTATGAGCTGCCTCAAAATCAGGATGTCTACACTAGGGACCACTCGTACCCCACCGACCGAACTTGTTGTATGGACCATTCATTGCATATTGAGTACTAACCTTGCATTTGCATCATTGTTTGCTTGAATCATACATCCCTGCATTTAGGAATCATGCATTGGAAGTAGAGGCACTGACAGAGCAACGTTCTTTAAGAGAATTAGAAGCCCTTAGGACTATGATCCTCATAGAGCCAATAAAGTCCTACTTATCCTTTTGCTATTCTAATCCGAGTAAGCTCTTAGATGAGAAGCCACAATCCCGTTTTATTTGTGATCGGTGCTAGGGTACTTGCCCCACGATCATCTCTTTTTTAATCGGCCACGGTTATGCCCCCAGACTATCCTTAGTTTCTGCCCTGTTGAAGTGACATCTCTACATGGTTGACATGGTCTCGACATCCAACTGTGACACAAAACTTTGAAACCGACTAGACCCCTCCATGATTGAGACTTCAATATGTTGGCAATGTTAAGTGAACCACTAGGCTGTGTGACCTGTTCCTGAAATCGATTTTGTTCCCTCCTTTTACTCTTCCTTTAATGGTCCAACTATGGCAAATTGTTTGAGAGTGAGATTGTTTTTTCAGGAAATGCTCAATGGACATATCATTCTTAAGTTTGGAGCCAATCTTGTTCCAAGATCACCCTTAAGGAGGGGCATCTATAGATATCACATTTTCCAGAGTTTATCTAGGATAGAAACTGTCTAAGACGCTCTAAATCACAGGACTAAGGATTTTCTTGCACTATCTTCTAGATATTCCGTGTTTTCCTTAGAAACAGTCTCGATCTTACTTTGTTCAAGGTTGTTAGCTGTGACAGAGTTGATCGCTCAAGCTAGTGGTAAGCTCGAGGTCCTTGAATGTTTTGGTGAGTCACTAACTGTGGCAAAGCTAACGCTCTCACGTTACTCAAATTAGTGGCAGATTTAAGTACCTTGAGCTTAAAGAAGATGTTTTTAAGATTTCATGAGATTTCTGAGTATTTTCTGGACTTTTAGGAGACTTCTCTGGATTTAACATAAAATACAGGGGGTAAAATGCAAAAGACCATATGGCGCCTTTGAGGGTGGCGACTAGTCTAGACACCATAAGAGTCAGCGACATATCTTATTGCCAACTACATGAGTGACTACATCATGGTGCTAATCGAGCCAGTGCTTGACATCCTAGGTCTTCCTCAAGTAACAACATGTCATCATGGGATTTAATATAATATATGGGATATTTATAAATATTATCATCGTTTTTTCCATAATTATTATAATTTCTAGGACTTTCTAAGTATTTATTTATTTGTGGAATATCATATAAATCTTTATTAATGCCAGAAAATTCTAGAAACTTCTAGAATAATGGATGACAGTAAGATTATTATCATATATTTTCATCATGGTCCACAACTAGATATGATGTTAATTATCACTTTTTTTCAATGCTAGAATTATTTATAATTTAAAAGATAATTCCAACATGTGCTTAATTTTTGAGATTTATTTAATTACGAGTCAAAAATTTTCTATAGATATATTTAATGCTCATAATTGTTGGAGATTTTATCTCTTAAATTCGATTTTAACTTTGAATTTGGATTTAAATTCAATTTTAAATTCAAAACCCTTCTAAAAAATTCTAACGAGTTCTAAAGAGTTTGAAAAAGTTAGGACGGGTCGTTTATGGTTCCTAGATATTTGTTGAGACGGTTTTGGATTTTATTTTTAAATGAAGAAATATTTAGAACTCAACGCTAGTAGAGGTAGTGACTAGACCCAATAAGATATTTTCGGTTATTTTCTCACTACGAGAAATATGATATCTCGGGTCGTTGCCTAAGCCAACAGCAACATATTCAACTATGTTGCTTGCACCATAGGCAACAAGGTAAAAATATCTCGTTTTCAAATCGATTGCTTCTAGGAGCTTTCAGAATTTGTTTTGATGAGATCCCTCACATCTTGGACTCTACAAATAGAACCCTAGACCCTCTAGGTTGGAGGAAGCCTTTTGATTTCTAAGAGAGTCTGTTTGGAGAGAGTGATCTTTAGTGAAGCCCTATCGGATTCCTGCGAGGAGCCCTCTGATCTGATCTTCAGCCCCCAACTCTAGTTCATGCCTTCGCTTCATCATTCGTGTCGCGTATAAAAGGGTGAAGGGAGTGTCATTCTCATATTCTTTTTCTATCTCATTATCATATTTCATATTAGATCCACTGCATATGCATGTGGGGATAATCCCTGGTTAGTATCTAGGTCCATTAGTCATGTTTTTCTATATTCTTTTGATTCTTGCTTACTTCACCTCAGTCTAATCCAGATCCATTTGTTTTGGAGGGTAAAGGGCGTTACGTCGCACAAGGGAGCCACCGAACAACATCCAACCATTGATTCAGTGAGCTAAGAATCTACGACCTCAACTTCTACATCAAATCAAGAGCAAACCTAAGGTGTCTTCATCTTCCTGCTTCTACAAAAATTGGCGATCACATTGAGACCTGGTTTAAGCCAACCCCTATGCTACAAAAGCGCTTCTCTTTCCCTTCTTTTTTTTAGTTTTTTTGATTTAGGTGTTGTTTTCTGTTTAAGGGTCACATGCATAGGGTTTTGTGACACCCCAGACGCATTTCTTAGGGTTTTTTTCTAGTGATTAGGAGTTTGGTTCTGTAGTCGTATGTCTTACAAGTGACATGGCTCATTTGACTTGAGTCAATGACACACCACGATGCCTATCAGTGTGGCGACGAGATTGTTTCCTATTTTTCACTATAGACCTTTTGTTTTTAGTAATCTGCGTAGTTTTTTCTGGTCTGTAGTTGTGTCGTGGATCAAAAAAAACTGAACAATCTTCTTGTCCACTGTCTTTTAGTTTTTTATCGGTCTTTAGGTTTGTTTTTCATCCACCAATAGGGTGGAAACTACTTGTTTGATGATAAAATAACAGTTCTTTGGGATTTCCAGTCTGATTAGATCACCGTGCAGAGTGAACTGGGCCAGTGCCAGTCGCTCACCCATGCTCTGTCTTGGTTGTCACAATTAGATCAGTAAACCTAAAGTGTCCTAGGTAACTATTCCAAACTCCTCCTCCTCTCTCCCTGAGTCTGTAATAGGCACCGATAGATACTTGACATCTTGCTATTCTTTGTTTATTTACCGCTTTGTGGTTTGCTAGGACCGACCCTAAAGACAGAAACCTGGGTTGCGGGCCTCTCTTTAGAGAGACAAACCCACAGTCTAGGCCCTCTTGGTGGACCCTAACAATGGTCAAAGAGTGGTACTAAAGAGCAAGTCCTATTGTGTGACCCTTAGTGTCCCCAAAGTTGGCCTCACCCTCTGCCATAGGAACCTATTGGACTGAGTGAACGTAGGTTAATTAAGCTATTAATTAATTCTCAAACCCATTAAAAACCATGTTCTGTTTGGAACTTGACTAAATAACTAGGTTTGCTTGGCGTCTGATCTGTCTAGGACTGATCTCAGTTGCTGGAGTAGCCAGGGGCAGCAGTTGCCTGACTGATCGGTGACTTCCAGCGTCGCCATCCTTACCGACGACGTGTTGTGCCGCCAGCCTCATCGGTGACGCAAAAGGAATGCATCGATTGACTTGATTGTAGTATATTTTGTGTGCGAGTGTGATTAACGGGGTGTAGGAACATCAGTGCAGATCTCTGGTTCCAGTTCTCGGTCCAACAACAGCATGAACGTCTTCCTCGAGTCCCCTTTTTGTTGAGTTGATCTTTTTTCCCTTTCTTTTAGACATCTTGTAGTAGGGTTTTGCATAGCAATACGCGTAGTCCTTATTTTCATTTTCTTTCTCTTTTCTCCTTTTTTGGGTTGATTGTAATAAACAATAAAAGTTAATAGTGGACATTATCTACACTACCACGAGCATGGCATCCTCACCTCCTACATCTCAAGTCAGCAAGGTTCATAGGCAACATGAGTTCCTATTCAATACTCCAGCAACCTCTATGGAGGAGTCAGACACTCGGAGCATCCAACAGCACAAGCCTCATCGGCAATTCCCATACGTGTCAATCCCCTTTGATTATTCGTTTAGAGGCTCTACCCCTACACTTCATCCTACAAGTGAAGCCCAGGGACAACACATTGAAGAGGACGTTAGGGAAGAGGAGATAGGATACTCTCAGCCCTACAATGTTTCATCCATCGAGGCAAGGTCAACACCAACCGACTCTCATTAATTGCCAAAAAGGGCAACCAATCAAGTCCACTAATTTCTGGCACAGCATCAACACTCAGGAATTATAGGAAACCCACAATTTTTACTCACACCTGGGCCCTCTCCCTTGAGCTCCCACTAGGGCCCATTGCCCACACCTACCTGGCCCATTCTTGGTAACACCTATACGGCACCACCAAGCCCAACCATCAATTTTCCATTGGTACCATATGCCAGAACTGCTGCCTACCCATTCGCCCACCAAATTCCTCCATCATCCCTAGGCCACGTTCCACCACTACCTAGGGACACCCCAATTAGCACCACTGCCCACATACTACCCTTAAGCTTCACCCTTCATTCCACCTTACAACAACCCTTAACCATACTAGCCCTACCAAGCTCAAGGGTACTAGGGCCAGGGGCAATTATCCATTCAAAGTCTAGAAAATCAAAAGGATGATTGCATAAGCATTGGCAGAGGCGAGAGTCACTTCATAAGCTCCTGTTAGCTTTAACACTTCCAAGTTCCCGCATTTCACTCTACCGTCGGGATTCATGTTGCCTAAGATGAGAAAGTATGATGGGATTGGCGACCCAAGGAGCCACTTGGCCACATTCACCATGGATGCTCTCCCTTACAGATGTGACCTAGGGCTGACGGTCTACCTATTCTTCAAGATACTTGAGGGCGAGGCATTGAAATGGTTTGATACCCTCACAGCATAAGATCTCCATGACATCAAGACGGGTGGAGGAAAAATTCCTAAGCTAGTACAACCATCGCGTAACACATAAGTCTACAATTAGTGATCTCATTGCAAAGAAGATGAAGCCAAACGAGGACTTCATCATGTATGCAAGTTGATGGAGGGACATGGCAGCTAGGGTTGAGAGCTATATCCCAAAAGGCTAGGCTATGGAGATTATAGCTAAGAATGCCACCAGTGCACTTAGGATAGGCCTACTTGTGGGGCACTTCTAGACGTATCCCTACCTGTATCAACGTGCTGCTAAACTCCTACGAAACAAGGATGATCTGCCCTTCCAGAAATTCAAATGGAAAAACAAGAAGAAGGCCGCTGCGCACACCATAGAGGGGATTACAGAGGGTGTGGCATAGATCTCAACGCAGTAGGGTCGAAAGGGGCGCAAAGATCGTCAACATCAGGAGCCTCTAACCCAACAGTATCAACATCCCCCATAGCCTCAAGCAAATTAGTACCAAGGGCCTCCGATGTCGTACCATACGCAATGCCTACAGCCGCAATAATAGTAGTAGCAGCAGCCGCCAGCTTACCTCGTGTATGCACAACAAGCCCAGCTGAACAATCAGTACAGGAGGCAGTTGCAGGGGCAACAGTAGGGGCAGAGAAACTACCATAACGTCCCCCCACCTTAAACTTACAAAGGGCCCAAACTACTGTACTATCTGCCACTCCAAGAAGCACTCAGTGACTTATTCCGAATGTTGGTCGAGAGTAGAGATTTACAGCTCCCAATGCCAAGGCCGAATGCTCATAACGCATGTCTGACTAAGTATTGTCCCTACCACCAAAGGAATGGACATATACTAGATGAGTGTTTCATGATGAAGGACAAGATATATGATCTAAACGACAAAGAGAAGATCATGTGGACAACTCTTAGGGTGAGGTTGAGGACAGCTCAGGCAGGGCAGCCCAAAATGCAGATATATTAAGACCCTCTGCCAAATCATGTCGTGGCCTATGTGTGCTCCGAGAACAGATGTCATGCAGCTCCAGCTGAAATGGTGACTTTTCAATGCATTGAAGCAAAGCTAGACTTAAGGCCACCTGATGTCGAGGAAGAAGAGTCTGAGGAGCCAGAGACACCAATCATGAAGGTCTCGTCTGATGAAGAATGGGAAGAGATGACAATGATGCATGGGATTCTCAGCCAGACAAGCCCGCTGGTGATACCAATTTCCTGGATAATCTTGACACCCTCCTCACCTACGAGCTGCTACCGTTTGGTGGAGTGGATCATGAAGACCCCACCATGTCAATTGAAAAGGGCACCACAGGTGTTAAGTGGATGGACATTACCTTCAAAGATGTAAAGCTGCCGCCATCATAAGAGCATGCCCTCCCACTAGTCATTTTTGTGATGGTTAACGACTTCCCTCTAATGGAAGTGCTGGTTGACACTAGTGCTAGCCAGAGCGTCTGTTCCATATCCACCCTGGACTATGTAGGCGTTGAAGAAAACCAGATTACTAAACATCGTTTCACCTGTGCAGCATATGATGGAGGTGTAAGAGAGGCGGTGGGTACAGCTCAACTAGACATTACCATCGGCTCGCTGACTACTACTCCAATGGTTGTCATTATGGAACATGACCTAGCTGAACCCCTAATTCTAGGGAGATCTTGGCTGGCAAAAATCATGACCATCGCCTCCCCAGTACACCAATGTCTTAAATTCAAGCATCAAGGAAGGGTAGTCACTGTTTGGGCGAATCACAATGTAAATGAGGGGATTACCTGGCTACAGGTGCTGTCAACACCCAGCAATGAAGTGCCAGCCTCACAATCGCCTAATGGGTGGCCGATAGGAGGGTGGATCGATGATCCTCACTGGCCAGATGCTATGCCCAGTTTCCAAGGATTCCAGGACGGGGCAAGCATGAAACTCACTCGAAGACTGGCCTAGCTACCTTATGCGGGCCCTACACAGCAAGGCCCATCTCTACTTTGTCATGGACAGATCAAGCATAAGGGGAAGTCCCTACTAAGAAGGGCCACGTCACTAATCAGGTCTACTCAAGCTCGTAAAGCTCACCAATAGGCCCCCATCACTAGGACAGGTTGTATTTCTAATCAAGTCACGTTGCCTCTAGCTGCTATGGAAAGAGTCTCACCCCCTTACAATAAGAGTTTGAAGTACCCAGAATAGCAGAAGGGGAGTATGATATACTAAAGCAGCTAAGAAAGACGCAAGCAAGGATCTCCATCAATGAGTTGATCAAAGCATCTAAGTGACATCGTGATATCTTGATGGATGTCTTGAAGAGGACCTAAGTCCTAGAAGACATGCCTACGGAATCTCTGGCAGCGATGGCTGTCACAGCCTTTGTTGAGCCAACCTTGTTCTTTATAGACTCTGAAATAGCTCCTCCTGAAAAGAGAACTTTGCCTTTAAGTGTAACTATAAAAATAAACAATTTTGAAGTTTCTAGTGTATTGGTTGACACGGGAGCAACTTTAAAGAAAGTCAAATGCGCCCAGCCACTCTAATTGTGTTGGGGTATGACAATAACACAAAGAAAGCACATGGCAGAATTAACGTCATGATAGTCGTTGGCCTGATAGAGATGAAGATCGAGTTGATAGTAGTCGATGCATCGATCTCTTGTCAACTCATCCTAGGGCGCCAATGGATCGAGGAAATCAGGGTAGTCACCTCCCTATGCCACCAATGCATAAAGTTCCCTCACCAAGGGAAGATAATCAAGGTCAAGGGAGACAAATCAACTGAAGTTGGGGCACATTGTGTGACCATCCCAACCACCACAACGGTGCTACCACTTGCTCTTTCAAAGGAAGATTCAACGACTAAGGTAGTAAATAACGTAAAGTAAATCTTAGTGCCTCGGAGCATAGACACGACCTCCTCTACTTTCCCAGAACACATGCAAAGACCATGGGGGCTCCTCCTACGCATAGGCTACAGGTCGAGGAAAGGATTGGGATGTTAAGAGCAGGGAATGGTAGACACGCTCGAGATGCTTGAGGAGTATGATGGATCCAGGCTAGGGTACCCCTGGTACCTATCAACGGATGTCACTAAGCCACTGACCTGGATGCTGTCAAATCATTTCCTGTCAGTTGGGCTTCAGTTCGAGACTACTCTCACTCTGAAAAAGACTACCGATCCACCACCAGCCATCCAAGCTTCGGGATCCTCAATCAATCTTCCAAAAGCCACACCTCTCTCCTTGGAAGTTTTTCCTCTCCCGTCGAAAGTCTCCTCGCTCTCCTCAGAAGAAGCCTCTAGCGACATTCTCCCAGCCTCTAACCTCTCTCCCGGTTCTCCAAAGCCCCATCCACCTCCAAACCTCCTAGCGAGCGACCCATTTGAAGCAATCCTTGAGGAAGAAGCCAGAAATGCCAACACCCTTAACCTTGGAAACCTCACCAAGATCTTCAGCAACTTGCGGCCTTGCCCCTTTGAGCAACAAGGGGTCGGGGCCATTCATTGAGCCAGATGGCGAAGCACCTCCAACAAGAAGGTAAACCTAGGGACACTCGCCTTAACCTTGTAAATAGTTTCTTTTCTGTATTAAACGCTTGTCTTTTATTTTCGTACAATTTTCTTTTTAGTACGTTATTTCGTAGTCTAGATAATAAAAGGGAAGGTAGTGGAGGACATGATTTTGACAGCCTAACTGCCACCATGTCCTCGCAAAGGGTATCTAATAATTCCGTTAAGCGTGCAGCCCAAGCAAGGAAGGAGCCAATCACGTAGACTATCAGGGTCTATCACTACACCATGGCGTTCCCATAAGACCCAACACAGTCACATGCCATCTTTCTGGTCAAGGAAGTATCGAGCGTAACTAGCAAAAATATGGGGAACTATGAAGTCTATGAGCTGGTGGACACAAACGAAGACCTAGATGAAGAAGAGACAATGGGTCAGGCCATTTTTGACTAAATGATTAAGAGATATGATGAACGGACCAAGGCCATTAGCAAAGAAACAGAGGAAATAAATCTAGAGACTGAGGAACACCCAAGACCAGTTCGGATCAGCTCTGAGCTCAACTAGGATGAACGACACCAAATGATAAGTCTACTTAAGAAGTATATAAAAGTTTTGGCCTTCTCCTACGGAGAAATGCCTAGCTTGGAGTCATCCTTGGTAGAACATTGACTCCCCCTTAAGCCTGACACAAGGACAGCGAAACAAAAGCTCCAAAGATTGCGACCAGAAGTAGCGCTGAAGGTCAAAGAAGAGATAGACAAGCTGCATCAAGCCAAGTTCATCTGAGTGTTAGTCTATCCCAAATTCATCGCCAACATAGTCCCGGTTATGAAGAAAGACGGCAGAGTTCAAGTATGCATCGACTAGAGCGACCTCAATGAGACTTGCCTAAAGGATGATTTCCCCTTGCCACACATACACCTCCTCGTAGACAACACCGTGGGCCATGAAATGCTCTCATTCATGGATGGCTTCTCTGGACATAACCAGATCAGGTGCATAGAAGAAGATCAGGAGAAGACCTTGTTCACAACTCCATGGGGGACTTATTACTACGTCGTCATGCTATTCAGTCTGAAGAATGCTGGAGCCACCTACTAGAGAGCCATGATGGCGATTTTCCATGACATGATGCACGACTACGTGGAGTGTTATGTGGACGATCTGCTGGTGAAGTCAAATACAAGAGAAGGACACTTCGAAGTCCTAGAAAAAGTACTCTAGAGGACGGATCAATACAACCTCTGGATGAATCCAAAGAAATGTGTCTTTGAGATAACCGTCGAAAAGTTACTCGGGTTCATTGTAAGTAAGAGAGGGATAGGGGTAGACCCAATAAAGGCCAAGGCAATTGCAAAGATACCGCCTCGTAAGAACATAATGGAGCTCAGAGGACTCATAGGGAGACTACAATTTATCTAAAGATTCATCTCCCAACATGTAGAGAAGTGTAAACCTTTCTATGAGCTATTGAAAGGCGGTGTGGAGTTCAAATGGGATATAGCTTGTCAAAAAACATTTGATGATTTGAAGCTCTACCTCCTCAACCCTTCAGTATTAGCTACACCAGTTCTTGAGTGCCCACTATTGCTAGACCTGGCGGTCATCGATAACTCCTTGGGTGTCGTTTTAGCCCAATACGATGAAACGGGGAAGAAAGAAAAGGTTGTCTACTACTTGAGCAGAATGTTTGTGAATTATGAGAAGAAGTACTTCCAGATTGAGAAGCACTACCTAGTGCTAGTATGGACTTCCCAGAAGCTCAAACATTACTTCCTAGCACACAAGGTCTACTACATAGCCAAGATGGACCCCATCAACTATATGTTCGAGAAGCCCGCTGTGACCATGCCGGTGGAACCCTTAGGCGCGGTTCACCAAACCTACTCCGGTGTGCGGAAACACATAGGGAGATCTGATACAGTCACAGCGAAAATGGTGAATCTGGAGGAAGAGACAAGACTCGAAAACACCAAAGGGAAGACAAAAAGGATAAGGAAAGGAGTCGCCACCTAGTCTTTTAATGGAAAGACGAGGAAAACCAAGAA
>JAMKQA010034525.1:0-10283 GCA_024699735.1 Posidonia australis | reverse complement strand
TCATTTCTTTTTCTCTTCTGTTCCGGAGTGCCGTTGCTTCTTCCGATTTTTCCTGAAACGGAATGCCGTTCCATCCACGGTATGCCGTTTTCAGTTCAACTTAGATTTTTGCGGAGTTCCGATTTACATTCCGTTTTTTGCTGAAACGGTCTGCCGCTCTTGATGCCGGTATGCCGTTTTTGATTTCCTGATAAGACACTTTATATCTTTTTTAAGTTATAATATTTATAAAAATATGCACATGTAAATAATCATCAAAATTAATGTAATATTTCTAACATGATGTTCACTCAGAAGATCTCTCTTGAAATTCAAAAGAATGTCAGGTGACTGAGATGATTCTGCTAAAGCATCAATGCGCACAATTTGTGACTCTATAGATAGTAATCTATTGCGTCTTTCCTCTCTTACAGGTTTAATCCAACCTCTAATTTGCCTTTTTAGAATTTTCAGGCGGAAAGCAATGTGTACCACAGGTGAGAGTGAGGAGCAAATAGGCTGGGATTGTTGCAAGCAGGTTTCTATGAAGAGAGAGAATCCCTCAATTAGGAGCCAAGATTTATAGAATTTAAAAGGTATAAGACCCCAATCAATGGGTATGGTGTTTGAAGTGATAGGAATATGGTCGGAGACCACCCTAGAGTTGCCTATACAATAAGAGTTGGGGAATTTATTAGCCCAATCAGGTGATATAAGAAATCGATCAAACTTGGGATTGCATGTTAGACCAAGTGTAGTTAAAATTACTTGGGAATAAATCCACTAAATAATTACTATTGATAAAAGCATTGAACAATTTCATATCAGAGGATATGTACCTGTTAGCAGAGTGTTAATGAGTATATCTAATTAAATTGAAGTCACCCCCAATAATCCAATTGGAGTTCACCCTATTTTCTAAGGGCATGTAATTCCTCAAGAAAATTAATTTTAAGATTGTGGTCACAAGGGCCATAAACACCAGTAAGTCACTAGTCAAAAGCGTCAGCATGGTTTCTGAAGTTTAAAGACAAACTGAAAGAGGCGGAGATCGTGTTAATCAATGTGAAATCTCTGTCATCCCAACCAATTAGGATTCCCCCAGAGGCTCATATTGAGGGAATAAAAGACCACTGATTGAGTAGTCCAGCTCCAAGGGATCTATAATTACCAGGGGAAAAATTCTCTAATTTTGTCTCACAAATTATAAGAATATTGCATTTAGTGGTTCTTACAAAATTATTGATGGCTCTTTTTTTCCACTAGAACCCAACTCTCTAATATTCCAGGTTGAGATAATCATTAATATTTAGGAAATATAGAAAGAGAAGTAAGGTTCTCAACCAAGTTGGCTTGATCTTGCAGATTGATGCAAGGCAGACCTTGTTCTTATCTAACAAAGTCAAGGAAGTGCTTAGCCTCTACAGTGTTATGTAAGGAAATGCCCAATTTCTTACCAAAACTAATAAATTGCTCATATGAGTCCCAAGTGAGTGCGTCATGCAACAAATATTTATCATTTTTAGCAGATTGTGAATCAGCAAAGTCAGAGTGAGATGATGTAGAGATATCAGACTGTAACTCATTATTGAAAGGGACAGAATTTACTGAGGAATAGTCATATGTACCTGGAGCATGAACAGGAGTGGAGGGATGGGGCGCAACAGCAATTTCGGAAGGACCGGCCAAGTCATCCTTCTCAAGGCAGTCGTAGACTGCAAGCACCTTTTTAAACTTTGCTAGAGATAAATTCCTAGCTTTGATTTCAACTTCCACGAATTTGGAGGCGTCTTCAATGTTAGGAATGGCCCCAGCAGAAGGAGAGAGTTCATGTTCAGCACCAAAAGCAGGAGAAGGAGTGGGTAAGAGACCCACAGAGTTAACAAAGGGGGGTATGGGGGACTGATGGGTCTAGTCCAGACGTTCTTACCACCCTTAGAGGTTTTGTTTCCTTTACCACTCCTCCATTCACGATTAGTCTTGAAAGGCTTGTGGGTTGGGTGAAGACCACTGGAACCAGAGGAAGATGGTTGGGTGTTAGAAGGCCACACAGGGAGGGAGCATGTAGTGGGATTGGAGAGGGAAGAGCTAGAAGGACAGATGTCCCAACTCTGTCTATAACGAATAGGGTAAACTAAATTACCAAAAGCAAAAAAGCGACAATCAGGAATATCTTTGCCTAAGTGGACTCTAACACGAACCCTTAAATACCCCAAAATTTTCACAGAGTCAATAGAGAGGTCCACTTCCAGTAACTCTGCAAAACCCGAGACCATATGGTGAAAAATGTCGACATTCCAGAGGTGATGAGGAATGCTTTCTAGTCTAATCCATACCCTTTCTTCCTTCAACGTATGAACAACATTGGAATTGGGGGATCATGGGATGAAGGAGGCAGAGATCAGTTGGAGGGATGGTCCATACATGTTCAAATATTCATTTCTATCTTTGGTTGAGGAGAAAACTAACAGAAATTTGCCTGGAGAGAACGCTTAGACCTCTATTTCAGAAGCACAATAGCACTCCGAGATAAGACTAAGAAGCGATCACACACTGCTTTAGAGGGGGGAAGGGTGGAAGGGTAAAGAGTGGTGAGACTTGCCTTGTTGCAAAGGTGCTGGGAGGAGGAGTTGGTGGCCTGAAAAAATTTACAGATCGTTGTCGAATGAGTGGGAGCTTTGCATTTGTAACAAAATCCAACAAACTTATAATGCTTTTTTTGATGACCCTGAAGACCACAATTGAAGCATCTCCCAGTTGAGCGACAGAAGATTACCTAAGGGGTTAGACCTCTTCCTGGATACCACCTTCCAACCTTCTTCAGTGATAGAGGAGAAAGAGTTGTCGCTAGATGAGCCAAACTTGGAGGAGCGAGAGGGGGATATTACTGGAAAAGAGAGGGGAGCAAAATGATTGCCAGCTCTGGAGTATCGTGGCTCGCAAGGCAAAGGAGATGCGGAAATGCCTGAGAGATAGCCGTTGTCAGAGGGTATCACAGTGTCAAAGATATGGTGCGATACGCACGAAAGCCCGCTGACAGGGGAGGAAGGTGGTAGAAAATTCTCTAAGGGTTTAATTACCACTTGGGACAAATCAAAGTCCAGGGTGTCAGTCCGCAAGGCGCCGTTGCCTTGGGAAGCTAAAGAGACAATCGAGGGGGAATTAATAGAATAGTAAGAGTGATTAGAGAGATTCGTATCTAATCCAGTAAAATTCGCTGAGTTATAATTGCAATCAGAGGTAATTGCGGTGACAGGTGACAAAAACGCCGAGTAATCCCATACGGAGTTCGAAGAGAACTCAACGTCCCTGATACCCTTGTCAGAGTCTGGGTAAATAGTCCCGGGGATTTTCCGATGCATGAGAGAGGGGATACTGACATACGTCGAATTGGAAATTAATGCGGGAGATAGAGAGGGGACAAAGCAAATTGCTTCGTCGTGGGTGCCAATTCCTTTAGAAAAAGTGGAAAACGGTTAATATCGTTATTAACCCCACATAAAAGCTGGTGGATCTCAGAGAACTTTTTGCAGTAATTATCGGATTTCATTAATGAAATATTAGGAGGAAAAAATCGGGTGTAGTTCCACACCTGAATCGAGGCTACCGTCGACATCGACGGAGAAAAGTCTCGGGGGTTGAACCAGGCTTCTTCTTCGACTTGTCGTCGGGGAGAAATTGACGAAGGGGAAACTCTAGGGGAAGAGAGTGGGTCATAAATTACGTCGATAGGGGAAAAAACCCTTCTACCAGATCACTGGATCTGTCGATCCCGAGTGTCGTAAGGCCACAAATTAGTTTATTAGAGCCACAATAGGATGAAGATAGGCATACATGCTGTCGATCTCGAGTGTCGTAAGGCCACAAATTAGTTTATTAGAGCCACAATAGGATGAAGATAGGCATACATGCTTGGAGGAATTGGAAATAATCCTAAAAGGAAAATTATACACATTCAAAACCCAATGCCTTAGAGACATCAATGTCCATAATACAAACAGAAAGATTGCTAAAAGCAAAAGGAGTTAAATCTTTTGGCCTTATCACAAAATTAACATGGAGTATGAACCAAAAATCCGAGCCAGTTACCTCCTTTGAGCACCAGGAAAGACACAACTTTCCAAGAAGAAACCAGTAAGCGAAAAAGCGTCCCCTGCAGACAGGGATATTCCACGACCGAGGAATAAACTAGTCGAGAAGAGAGGGCAGAGGTGAGCATACCTGCGAGGCTTTCTCTCCCTTAGGGAAGTGGCGTCGGTGCGGAGTCGATTGGCGACTACGCAGAGTGCCAGAGTCGATCCAGTAGGAGTGGAACAATCACTCTCCTCCTCCAACAGTCGTGCCATAAAAGCTGACCAGTCAAGAGTGGTAGCGTGGTAGAGAAGGCGGCGAGCAGATCGAGCCGTGCCACCACGACAGCGACCCATAAGGACAAACACAGAGACACAGAGAGTTAAGGTTTTTTCGTCAGAGCGAGAGCTATTTTCGGAACAAGTTTGAATCTAGCTCGTTAAGAATGTTATATGAACATATCTATAAAAATGTTCGTAGCATCCGAAGTAGTACATTATTAGCTAAAAGTAGTACAACATGGACCCTTTATATTTTTTTTGTCAGGGTAGTATATCAAACAAGTGAAAAACTATACTTCTATTCTCAGTTTTTATGATTTGTTCGACCTTGATTCAATTCGATAGAAGAAAACAACAACAAAACAAATCAATTACTCTGGCTTATTAAATCAAGCTCAAGCCTAAATGTTGAACTCAAGTACCTAAACGATCTGAGCCTGAATAAAACAGGAGCAGTAGAAGTGTACCTGCAGAAAAAAATTCAGTTGAATCGATTTGCTGATGGTTGCTAGAGTCTCTTTTGTTTGTTCACTTATTTGAGGCAGTCTCTTAACTCATCCATCATTAAAATAACATCCAACATGGAGAATACCGACGTGTCGACTACATTAGATATTGTCTTGCTTGTTCATGCTAACAACAACATTAGATTCATGCCTCTAACTTTTCATCAATCAACCGCTACCAGTGTCCTCTTCTGCCCTACAGTGTGTGAACGTCAAACTCAGGGGAATATTCCAAACATAAAAAAGAAGATGAATCCATATTCACGTGATCTAATCAGAGAGGTCCACAAACAATAATCGATGCTATTCTCCTTGAACTTAACAAAGAAGATGTTTGTGTGTTCCTGTTTTTGTTGATAACGACCAATTTATCACTGATATCATCAACCAACGAGAATTTTCTTCGTTTTTTACAAGAGAGAGACGACGACGACTCATCAATTCACTCTATATCTTCATGTTTTTGGGAAGGCCCAATACTAGATTCTGTCTCCTTGTTATCCACGCCCCTTCCCCAATCACAATAGAAAAGTCCGCTCTTTTGCACACTCCCACCGGCCACCTCTTTCCTCTTCGCCACTGCCACCCTGCCAATTCCATCCTCTCCCTCCATTTCTCTTTCTTCTCTAGCGCAAACAGCGAGGGGGAGAGAGAGAGAGAGAGCAGCAAAAAAAATCCAAGTTTCCATCTTTTCAGTTCATCAAAATCTAGTCTTTCCTGATTTCCATGGCTTCTTCCTCGATGGCTTCCATGTCGAGATTCACGCACAAGGAGATGGGATTGCGGAACAGGCGCCGTGGCTTCTGCAGTTCGTGGGTTTCGGTCGGGAGACTCCAATCTCTTTTGGGTATGTGTGGTTCTGCATCTGTTTCCTTTTTTCCCATTTGCTTCGTCGATTCTGCTTGTTTTGGGTTTCTGCTGATTTCTATGTGTTGTCATCTGGGCATGTCTTGGATTTTGCAAGTTCGGTTTTTCTTCTGTATGTGTGTATGTGTTTGATGGTACTGTAATACTGGGTATTGTCGGTTGAGTTTGAAATTCAGGTACAAGGAATGATACTTTAGTAGTGAGGAATGGGGAAAGAAGCCGAGGTCTGGACATCGCTTGCTCGAAGGCGGTATCAATTGTTCCGATTATTAGGTATATTTTGAGATGATGGTTTGATTGGAGTTTAATTTCAAAGCTCCTACTTTTTTCAGTTTCCCTCTTCGTTAGAAGTGACAATAGCTTAAGTAATTCACAAGCATTTCTACTTCAATGGATTTGCTTCAATAATGTCTTCAAACTATTGATTCTTACGGAAATTATGTAGCTGCTGTGATGCTGTTACTTCTGGCAGGGTTGCAGATCAAATGAAAAAGGAGGGCTGTGTTTAAGTTGTTAATCTTATTAATACATATGCTTTTTGCTAAAAGATTTTTCTCATGCATGAACCAGCAGCCATAGCATCGGATATTTGCATGATTAAATATCAATATTTAATTGTATCATTTTTCATGTTGATTATAGAAACTAGTTTCATCAATTGGCAATGCATAATTTACATGAGCATTTTAATTGCAAGGACACAAGCATTGCAAATTAAGAATAAGTTTCTTGCATGATACCCTGATTGATTAATTTTCAGGGGTCATAGTGTGCTGTGCAAAGCCGAAGCAAATGTTTCAGGAAATATTCCTAGTAATGCGCCAACTGAAATAAGTCAGTATGAAAAGATAGTAGAATTGCTCACTACTCTTTTCCCTGTTTGGGTATGTTGTTATGTTTCTGTTATCCCTCTGCAAGTAAACACATGCATGAATTACAATAATTGTTTGACTGTGATGATCTATCCTACTGATTGACTTTGTCTCTTCAGGTTATCCTAGGCACGATAATTGGCATATACAAACCATCTGCAGTATGTATCTTCTCTCTCTGTTCGTGACGTTTTTTTAGATATTTAAATAGTTAAATACAGTTTTTTTCGTATACTATATGCTTTCATGGGTCAATTGACAGGTTACTTGGTTAGAAACAGACCTGTTTACTGTGGGCTTAGGTTTCCTTATGCTTTCAATGGGCTTGACTTTGACTTTTGAGGATTTCAGAAGATGTATGCGCAACCCATGGACAGTAAGAGACTCTTTTCAGTTTCTTGGATGATATACTTGTTTTTCTTTCAATAACATACAGACATAATGACTTTTATACTTTCTATATTATGTTATTTCATTTATTAAAATTCCTTTTTTTACAGGTGGGTGTAGGATTCCTTGCACAGTACTTTATCAAACCGTTGCTAGGATTTGCTATCGCGATGGTATGCCAATTTTTTCAAAGCATTATCTTTACCATTTTTTTTTCAATCAGCTAAGAGCTTGTTTGTGAATGGCATTTTCTTGTACTAATCCAAGGTCAAACCTATTACAACATTCCCACAAGTTACAATTTCTTCCTTGATAAGGGAGAATTTAGATTTTTGACCTCATTCGACACTTGTTATGACATAAAGTTTATGAATCACAAAATATGTGAATAAAGCTTTCTATCAATAAAAACCTACTTCTATGCCATAAAGTAAAATATTTTAGCGATTTAATGTTTTTTTATAAAGGTCGATTGCATTAAAAGATTTTAGCAATTTAATGAAGACGTGATGTTTTAGTGCTTGTTGGATTAGTTTTCATATTCTTTCTTTTAACTATATATTTTGTAAAAAAATATTGCTTATTGGATTATTTTTCGTATTCTTTCTTTTACCTGTATATTTTGTAGTTTTACACTGATTTATATGGTTTTTTTTGAAAATTAAAGAGACAATCATCATCTACAAACTTCCCTATTCTGAGGATTCACTTGACCTGAGAGAAGTTTTTGAAGTAGGACTTATTCACAAAAGTTCCTGACCTTTTTTTTCTCCATTTTTTTAATGTATAAGTTGCACTTGTAGTCCAGGAAAATTGCTTTTATAGCGAAAACATGTATATGCGATCATCATAATAAATTAAATAGTTGGAGGTTCAATAAAACAATTTGGGCACCTTCATTCTGGAGAACTTAAGAGGAATCTGAGCTAGATGAAGTAGTCAAGCTAATGTCTCTGATTAACAATGATCAGATTCAGCCAGATAAGCTAGATAGAATAACTTGGAGCTTGGGGAACACCAAGGATTTTATGGTATAGTCTTCTATAAACACTTTTAGAAATAAGAACTTGAGAATTGAGAGAATTGGTAAAACAGAGTGGTCGTGGTTTTGAGTCATATGGAAGGCTGACTCTTCCCTCAAGATCAAATTTTTCATGTGATTGATGCTAAAGGAGATGGTGCTTATTAACTGTTATAGAAGAAAGTCTGTTCCTGACGATGTCTGAGGACCCCAACGGTGTGATAGTCCCATGTTGCTTAGACAAAAGTGGTGACTTGAGGTTATATCATCTTGAACCCATATTATGTATGTTATGGCTAAGTATTTTCGTGGCGGTATCTTGATGGACTTTTGCTCCTTTCTTGCTAAACTTCTCTTCTGTGTTTCTCTAGAAAAATTCTTAATTAACTATGGTACAAGTTTTTTCTGAAAAATATATCTGTGTAAGCTGTAACTTGTAACTTGTAACCATGCTACTTGATAGGTTTTCATGAGGCATACATCTGAAACATGAGGGTTTATGGCCTTTTGTAAGTCGTATTTGCCATAGTTGTCCTATAATGTTGGGTAAAATAATGTTTAGTAGAACTTCATCTGAAAAATAGAGGAGAAGGTACATTGACCCAGATAGGATACTCAGGTTACTTATGCAAAGTGACGTCACACCATATATGTCAAAGTTAATAAGAAACTTCTTGAGCTTTGATCACGTGAGTGCCTATACTTTTATCAAGTAGTAGGTAGTCTTTGCAGATCCTTATGTGTATTTTAACTGATTAATCTTACAAGTCATTGTAAGCAATTATGTGCATTTAGCTGATTAATCTGATAATTTTATGTTTCCATCTGTCAGACTCTAAAGTTGTCCGCTCCCCTTGCAACGGGTCTGATTTTGGTTTCATGCTGCCCTGGAGGCCAGGCATCAAATGTGGCAACATACATCTCAAAAGGAAATGTGGCACTTTCAGTTCTCATGACAACGTAAGTATTGTTATATGTTGTACTTCATTTCTTTCTGAGATATATGTTAGGTGGAAAGAGAATCATGTAATATTTAATCATAACAAAGGATTATAATATCTTATATATAGAAGAACACATAATCTATAAGGAACCTAATAAATGGATAACATAAAAATCATTATAAGGATCCAGTTACTCTAACGCTCCTTCTCAAACTGAAGCATCTAACGTACATAATGATTCTTTGTGTTATTGATAAAGAACTACATAACTTGTAAGGAATGAAGGTAATAGTTGCAGTAGTAATGTTGTAATAGTAGTAGTGGCAACAAGCAGATAAGCAACAATCATAGCCAATCACATGGGTCACAAGGTAATTGCACAAGGTAGGTAAGAAACAACAATAGTCAATCACATCAACCATAAGGTAGTAGCACAAAGTTGCACAAGATAGGTAGGAAACAGTAGTAGTCAATCACGTTGACTATAAGATGGTAGCACAATAGGAAAGTTTTTTTTTTTTTTCTGTTTTTTTGAAAAGCTTCAAAGTTCAAGGATTTTTTTGAATTTTGCAATTTCAGGAAACTATTGGATTGAAATGCAAATAATCAAATAAATCTTAACTTCATTCTTCTCCTTCCCCCCCCTTTTTTCTTGTCCACACCGCCTTTGTTTGTTAGGAACTTCTTCTCCTTCTTCCTTTTCCAAGAAGACATCATCAGCCAGGAACTCTGATGGCTCCTTTGCCATCAACTTAGACTATAACACATAACACAACACAACACTCCTTGCTTTAAAAAGTAGAGGAAATAAAGGAGGAGAGAGAGAGTTACTAGATGGACAAGGAACAATAATGGTCATTTGGGTTCTTCTCAAATCTCATAGGAAAGGGAGAAAAGGGACCCAAGAAGGAAATAAATGTTTGTTATATGACTTAAGTTTGCTAATGGGCTGAGGCCCTTTTTTATCTCGGCCCGTTTGTTTAAAAAAAAAAAAAAAACAAAACAAAATATCTGTGGAAGACGCACCGTAGCCGCGTCTTCGACCTCCCGACTGCGCGAGGGCTTCCGCTGTGCAGCTCCCGCAACCGCCAGGCGACGCATCGTTTCGCCTGCTGAAGCTGAAAGGAAGGGTCGCCCGTTACAGCCGTTGGTTCTTGCACCGTCCGTTTCTCCTTCGAAGGCGTTATACCTCTCCCGCATCCAAAGGCCGCCCGACCCTGCACCGTGCGTTTCACCCACGGAAGCTCTTCGGTTGTCTGTTGCGGGAGAATCTGAGCTCAGCGGAATGCTCAGAAGCTCACACGTGGAGAGAGGAGGCAGAACGTCTCTGCTGAACGGACGACTGTTTCGTC
>JAMKQA010034524.1:0-12381 GCA_024699735.1 Posidonia australis | reverse complement strand
TGCATGATTTATTTCATGCTATGGTTTTCCTTGTCTTCCATAATAGATTAGGTGGCGACTCCGTTTTATTTTGCTTTTTCGACGTGATTTTGCCGACTGATTTCGCATTCATTTGCGGAATCTCCTCGCCGGCATGGTTACACCCACACCTGGGCCCACAAGCACAGTGCCACAATGCACAGTGTCAACCACACACAGGGACCGCAAATAGAAGCTAGCCTACGAGGCTTAAGTCCAAAATCACAAAACCACATAAACAGGCCTCGGAACTGTAACACCCGTCCAAGAATAAATTCATTATAATGTAAATAATTACAAAATGAATTTTATCGGTGTTACAAATATAAATTGCTACTTTTTTTTTATAAAATGAGTGGATGTGTTATGTATGGGTAATTTTGTAATGACTTGACTCCAAGCCGTTACCAAAATCTAGCTACATTTTTTTCTTCTTTCTTTCATCAATTACTTATAACAATTGCTCACATCTAATCTAAAATTAAATCCAACATTAAATAACTTAAACAAAAATGCTATTAACTGAATTAAATTAAACTAACTACTTACCTGAAATCTTTGATGTGTGGTCGACTGACTCCATCTTCACGTGTATTAGCAAACTTCTACTCCTCTCTTACACTTAAGACAGAAAAACCAACAAAACATGCATTAGCAACCATTGAAAGGTCACCCAGGGCATACCCCACTAAAACCTACACTATTCTGACATCTCTCCTAGGTGCTGCACATAATCTTGGGTAATATTCTTTTGCCCTACAAGCAACACAGCTTTGAAATCATATTTTTGAAAACTATTCTTTTCTTTTCTTTTCAAAATCATACTCTTGACTTTCAAAACCATTTTGTGACTCTCTTTTCAAATCTCATGCATTCCTTTTTCAAAACTTGATGCTCTACTTGAATTAGCCGCTCTTGCCAAATCAAGTCACAACAACTGGAGTGTGCCTTACTAACACTGAGCCTTTGCTTAGTCCAAACAACAATTCATAACTCAGAAAATTGGTACAATCCTTTCTAAATCATGCATATGTCCATCAAAAACATTCTCTTCCTTTTCTTTCAAATCTTATGCATGCTTTTCAAAACTTAATACTCTACTTGATTTAGCCACTCTTGCCAAATCAAGTCACAACCACTGGAGTGTGCCACACTAACACTGAGCCTCTACTAAGTCAAACAACAAGTAAATCTCAAACTAGCACAACCCCTTTTCTTTTTAAAACACATTTTTTTTACTTTTAAAATCTCATGCTTTACTCAAGCATTTTCTAAACTCTATTGCACACTTGGAATGACTACTCCATGCCAATTCCAAGTCCAAACTAGCACAAGCTCTAAAATCCTTTCTGAAATTCTTTCTCATAAATCTTTAATTTAGGTTCCTACCAAAACCAAAACTCTGGAAAAGTCTATTCGAGAAAAATCTCTTTAAATCATGACTTTTCAAACATTTTCATTCTTTTCTGAACTAATGCTTTATTCTAATGCATTTCTGAAAAACAATTCTTGAGACTAGGTTCCAACCCAAACTTTGCCTCAAGAACTAACTAAAAACACAACTCTAGCTAGAACTAGTCCTA
The DNA here is from genome assembly GCA_024699735.1 of Posidonia australis. NCBI lineage: Eukaryota > Viridiplantae > Streptophyta > Magnoliopsida > Alismatales > Posidoniaceae > Posidonia > Posidonia australis. Next base: position 10,780 of record JAMKQA010034524.1, on the reverse strand, counting down.
AAATACTAGTCTCAACTCAGCTAGAATCTGACTAAAACTCAAAAGCCAACATAGCTCGATTCTAACTCAAAACTATCATTGTCTCAAGTTTGAAAGCTTTCTGAAATCTCTTTTCTAATGTCACCTTGATTAGGGATGACCTGGCCACAAACGAAGGGAGCGGCACTAACCTTAGTTTCCTACGCTACCACGGTGAAAGTCTTCGTGTGAAAGTCCCCGTGTTGGGCATTCCACCGTCTACCTCGGCCAACAAGCCGCACTATTGAGCTCCTCAGGCTCCTCTGAGCCAATAAGCTCTCACTATTTTCTCTTTGTATGGGGATGCGTTTTGCAATTCCCTTCTATTCACTTTTGGTGTTTGAGCACTCTGGTGATTTACTCAACCTATTGAGATCTCATAGGTTGTCTTACCCGACCCATTGCAAGCTCACGAGTTATATCACTCGACCCTCTCTAACACCAAGTCTCTGGGTACCCAGTCTCTTTCACCCAAGTGCTAACTTTGGAAACTTTGAAAAACTCTTTTTCTGAATATAAGCATTTCTTTTCTAAATCTCTTTTCTAAATCTATTCCCATCATAGAGAATCTCTTTTTTGAAAATCTATTTTCTTCTAATAAGCTTTTTCTTAAAGCTTAAGACAATTCTTGCTAAACACATGCCAAAAATACATAAATCAGGCATTTAAAATCTTCTTGCAAAAAACATAGAAATCTAACTCAGGAGTCTGATTCGACAGGTTGAAATATTTCGGTATGCCAAAATGCCCCCAAATCAGAAAGTGGTCTAGGGCTCTAATTCGGCACACCGAACTCGTTTGGTATGCTAAAAATCTCTAGTTCGGCCTACTGAACTTGTTCGGTATATTGAATCAACTACTTTTCTGAAAAACGGTCAACTGCCCTACATCACCACGGACTTGGGGCCTCTAATGGACCCCTCTCTGGCACACCAAAAATTTTGCATAAAACATACATACTAATATGCAAAGTCTTTTCTAAATTCCTTTGGAATTGCATTCCAATCATTTCTAAAATCTCTTTAAAATACTTCAGGAAAATTGCCAACTCATGGCAATACTTTTAAATCTTTGCAAATCTGTGTATTTCTTTTCCAAACTCTTTTAGAAACCCTTTTCGAAAATACTCAAAAACCATCTCCAAAATACCACAAAATACTATGAAAAGGGATACCATAGAAATCCTTTTCAAAATTCTTTACAAAGCATTGTCTAAAGTCATCTATGCTCTTTAGGAATCTTTAGAAAACTCTTTAGAAAACCACTTCTTAGAAACACTCTTTATCTTCTTGTAGTAAACTTTGAAAACTCATTTAAAACTTTCAAGTTCAATTAGAACATCAATTAAATACTCTCAAGGAGTAAGGTTACCCTAAGGAACCACATAGGATCTCACAATGGTCTTGAAGTCTTTAATAACTTGTGAGACTAAACATCAATTTATCTTGCTAATTCTTTTGGGCCATTCCCAAAACCATTCTAATGGTTATCCTACTTGTTCTTGTCTTAATTTATTTATTTCTCCAAGATTAATACACACACACATATATATATATATATATATATGTACATATATTAATCAACTCTTAAATTACTGAAAAATGGCTTAGGGCTTGATTCAGCATATCACTTAAAATTGGTATACCAAAATTCCCTGATTTGGTGTACTGGAAAATTTTGGTATACTATTTTAGGCAATTTCTAAAAAATGAAATCAGCTCTAAACAAACCCATTCGCCGAAGTTGGGACCTCCGACGAACCAACTTACGGTGAACCAAAAATTATATAAAAATTTTCAAAGCAAGGATTTTAAGTATACTGTCATTTGGGATAAGTTTCATTCCAATCCCTTATGTATAAGTTGAGATATAAATGTCTAAAGCCATAAGACTCAATTTGGCATATTTAATGGGTCATCATACTTCACACAAGTGTTGGTATCTCTACAGGCCACAAAAATTAACTAGTAACCTACTAAATTAAAGATCTTCGAGTCTACTTTCTAATGGCATAAAAAATCATTCAATTCCAATACTTATAGCTCATGTTATTCATGATTGAAGCATGAAGACTCATATAAGCTCAATAGTGACTTGTTTTCATGATTTCTTCAAAAATTTATCAAAATCTTCTAAAAATCCACAAAATTCATATCATGCATCCAAATGATCTTGTGACCGTGCCCACGGCCCAGGGGCTGATCCGATGCGGGGGTCACGCTAGAAGGGGAGGAGGCCACAGCCATGCCAAGATGGCGAAGGCGCGAGACGGGACGAGAAGGAGAGAAATGGAGTCGCCACCTGGTCTTTTAAGGGAAAGACGAGGAAAACTGCAAACGAATCACTAAAAGTGAATGAATGAGACGCAAACGTGAAGGCCAGATGTCTACTAACCAGAGGATGAGTAAAGATTCCTATTACGCAAGGGGAAGGTGTTAGGCACCCCCGTACGCCCGAGAAACTCGGACTTTCTAGTCTAATTCGCTTGCTTGAGGCTGAATGAGTGTTTGCTATGCCTAGATTGTGTTCTAACCATGCTGATGTGAGTGTCAAGACAATACTAGATGGATGTGAAAGACGATGTGCAAAAATTACGGAGAAATCCACATGAATTGACAAAATCACAGAAAATCACATGAAATGACGATGTTTTTGTAAAGAACGCCTCCGAAAACCATATTGATGTCAAAAGGATAAAAAGTTGAGTCAACCCTGGTTCTCGGAATCATGAAAAAAGTCGTGAAAATCAAAAAGGGGAAAAATAATCTGTGATGGGGTTAAATGTCGACCCTCAAGCTTGTTAATGTACTCCCTTGGGCGATGAAATCCAAATCAAATCCAAAAAATTCGAAAACATGGAATAAATATAGTCAAATCAAATATCAGGTGAAGGAACACGAAAACAGATGAGAGAAAAATCCACGGAAGAATGCATGAAATGCAAACTTATCCAAAAAGGATGGATTGATGTGCAAATACAGCAAAACTATGTAAATTGCATGGAAATGTACCAGAATGGGTAAAATACACTAAGGAATGCTTTGGACAAAGGTTATGCATGACTTGGTGTAATAACAGACACACATGTGCATGAATTGATGACACAGGGGCAATTTGGTCATTTTAGTGGTTAAATATGATAAATGCATGCATGGGGACAATGCATGGTCTAAGGAATGCCAAAATGTATGAAAAATGTCAAAAATGAAGAAAACATGCAAAAGAAAAGGTCATGAAACAATAAAACAATGTAAAAACAATAAATGATAAGTATAAGCACTAAAATGCAAAATTCACAAAAGGGATGAAAATATGGTTTAAAAGTCATTCAGAAACTTCTATCTTAGTGTACAGATGATGGATCAAAGGACAATGTGACAATGGAATGTAAGAATTGTACTTAGATGATTTCTTGAAAACTCAAGGTCTAATTTACAAAATTCACAGAAAGAGAAAGTTCATGGTTAAAAATGTGTTTAAGTAGTTTTTTCTGGATGCTAGGATGTAAAATTCAATGAAAATGTGGCTATGTGATGTTTCATGTGTGAAAATTATACTTTTGGTAATTTCTTGGAAACCTAGGGTCTATTATGTAAAATTCCCACATAGGGTATTGAATTTTACATATGATATTGAATTTTACATATGATATTGAATTTTACATTCATGAATAGGACTGCAATGCAATTGAAATTTAAACAGGACAAAAAATGCAATATTCACAATGCAATTTTAAATTATGAAAAGTCAAGGGTCACAAAATAAACTTTCAGGACTCATTTGCAAAGAAAACATGAATATAGGGGTCTTACTGTGAAGAAATAAAAATATATGGGACTGAAAATGAAATTAAAACTTAAACAGGAGTAAACATGCAATATTTACATAAATAATAATGAAATGACACTTATTTAAATCTCTAGGGGCTTAAACATAAAATCACAGGACCTAAGTGTAATAAAAAAGGACCTAGATGTAAGAAAAGACCTAAATGTAAGGAAAAAGGACCTGAATGCAATAAAAAAGGACCTGAAAGTAATTAAAATGAGGACCTAAATGTAATTATTAAAAACTTAAAATAAAATAATAAAAAAACCTAAATCTCTTCTATTCGAAGCTCGCTGGCGGTCGCTGGCGCCAACTCCGGCGAGCTCCCGACAGCGGCGCCACGGCGGGAAGGCATCGATGGTGGTCGGGGGAGCCACGATGAGCTCCCCCGCGGTGGTGGGCTGCATTGGGGAGGCTTGAGAGGCCTCCCCCACCTCGAGCCCTGGCGTGCGGCGGCCATCGTCGGAGATGACAACGGTGGAAACTCTTGGCAGCGGCTTCGTGGCTGAGACGTTGTGGCGAGCATCGGGGAACCTTCGGCGAGGCACGACGGGGCTGTAGAGCATTGCGGATGAGGCTAGAACGACGTGGGGTGCTCCCCCTGTCATGAGCTTCGACGAGGCGTCCCGTCGACGTCGCAGGAGGGGCTGCAGCGGCGGAGGAGCGTGGGAAATGGTTGGGGAGCTCTAGGAGCCCGCGGCGGTGCTCCTAGAGGTTGTGCGGAGGTCTGGGGACCCTCAGACCACCCTCCCGCTAGATTCGCTGGTGATGACTCCGGTCGTCTCCCATGGCGATGGTGAGCGGCGCTCCGTCTACCTGGGCCTCCGCGAGGCCATCCGCGGGCTTAGGGAGCAAGGGGGAAAAGGGAGGAGAAGGAGGGGAGGCCCATAGGGCCTTCCTTGGACCTGGAGGCCTCTCGCCTTGCTGGTGGTAGTGAACCCACCACTGGAGGCAAGAATGACGGCGCACAGGACTTGTGCACTCCGCTGGGATGCAATCTAGAGGACACAGGAGACTCTATTTTGCCTAAAGGAGCTCAATTGGAAATTAAAAGCGAGGGGTGAAAGTACCTTGGATGATGGGTTGGTTGTCCTCCGACGAAGTTCGACGGCGGCGCTCCTCTAGGTTGATGCTCTGACGGGTTTCAGGGGGTCTCCTCGGTTGCAAAGGTGATGAAGGGAAAAGCTCTGGATGTGGTGGCAGTAGAGGAACAAGGTTGTTGTAGGGGGTCTCTTTGGAGGTCTCTGTGCTTTGTTTCTCCTCTCCGTTCTCTCCTCTCTCCCTCTCCCTCCCCCTGTTGCGGTTGTTCTCCGGGGTTTTTAAGAGGTGGAATGAGTGTGGGAGGTCGTGGGTGGAGGTTGTAGTTGGCCAAAACGTGGGAAGGCTGGAGTGGGAGGGGTGATGGTGCGGGGAGGAAGAAACTACTATAGATTTATTTTTTTTGTTTCCTAAGTTTTTTGGTTGAGAAAGATTTAATGAATGCATGGGCTTAACGGGCCAGACCTTTTGGGCTTTTAGTTTTGTTTTTTTTTGTTTTTGGTTTTTTGTTGTTGTTTGTTTTTAGGGTTTTGTTTTAGTATTTTGGTTTTGTTTTAAGTTTTTGATTTTGATTATTTGTTTTGGTGATTTTAATTAAATTTTGATTTTGTGATTTTGTAGTTTAATTGTTAGGGTTTTTAGGAGTTTGAATTTAATTATGAGATTTTAAGTTAGTTTCTTTTGGGATTAATTAAATGATTTAGGGTTTTTAGGTTTTAATAATTTTAGGTTTTTATGACTTAATTAATTAGTTTTAAATTAGAATTTTCAAGATTTTAATTATTTTAGAGGTTTTTAGGTTTTTTTTGGATTTTAATTAGAGTTTTTAGTTTAAATTAAGGTTTTGGGTTTTAATTAATGTTTTTGGGTTTTAATTTAGGTTTTTTTTGGATTTTAGACTAGGGTTTTTTGGATTTTAATTAAAGTCTTGAGTTTGAATTAGGGTTTTTTGACTTAATTAAATGACTTTAGGGTTTTTTGTGTTTAATTTAGGTTTTCCTTGAAATTTAATGGATTAAAGTGGTTTAAAAATGGATTTTATTTGATTTTGACTTTAATTTGGGTTTTCACTTGATTAACTTGGATTTTAAATGTTTTTAAGTGGATTTTGTTTAATTTGTTTTTTAATTAGGGTTTTACTTAATTAATTAGGGTTTTAAGTGGATTTTGCTTGATTTTGATTTTAATTAGGGTTTTCACTTGATTTTTGGATTTTAAGTGTTTTAGGTGAATTTTGTTTATTTTTGGTTTTAATTACTGATTTTACTTAATTAATTAAGGTTTTATGTTGATTTAGGTGAATTTTGTTTATTTTTGGTTTTAATCTCGTGGTTTTTGCTTAGATAAATTTAGAGTGAGCTTATGTGGGCCTAGTGGGTTTGTGTGGGCCTAGTGAGCTTGAGTGGGTCTAGTGGGCTTGTGTGGGCCTAGTGTGGGGCTAGTGGGCTTGTGTGAGCCTCGTGTGGGTCTAGTGGGCTTGTGTGGGCCTAATAGGCTTGTGTGAGCCTAAGTGGGCTTAGGGTTCTATGGAGTTAGGGTTTAAGAGTGATGGTTGCAACCAGAGCATCTTCCAGAGGTGCCTGCCGCCAAGTGACTGTAAAATCGGGGTATCTACAGATCTCCATTCACATATTCTACTGATCTTGAGCTCGAATGGAAATAATCAAGACGAATAGGGGTGTGTATCTCTTTCTTTTCCTCTTTATCCCTTCTTCCTCACTAGTTTGCTATCTCTCTTTCTTTCTTTCTCTTTCTTCTTGGTTTTCTTCCTTCTTTCTTTCTTCATTTCCAAGCACGAATCAACCTTCTTCTCCCCCTCTTTCTCTCCTCCTCATTCCCTGCCTCCTTCTCTTCCTCTGTTTCCTTCTTTCTTCTTCTTTAGGTTTCTTCTCTTTCTTTTTTTCCCAACGCAGGCCATGCACCTAAGCCATCCATCCCCTCACATAGGCATTTATTTAATGAATTTTTCACACAAATTTTGTGTAAATACCCCTAGAGAAGGAGGAAATACTTTAAACACCTATAATTCATGAAATAAGTTATGAATTTGGGTCTCGACGACATTGTGGCATCCAACGTTGATCCATATTCGATCTCACACTTCCACGAGTCAACACACATCTTTGCTAGTAAACTTTACTAAAATAACTTAATCATTAAATAATTATCATTAATCATGATTAAGTGTGAAGGTTAAGACTTGGGATGTTACAAATTTAGTATATTTGTGATTATATTTGAATTTGATTTCAGCAAATACATTTAGGTAATTTCTATTAATGAAATTGTTGATTTATGTTTTTTTTCGATTGTCTAGAATTCAAGAGGACATTGTCAAAATATTTCCTCACAATATCCTTACGAAGTCTAGGTTTCTATTGCAAAATTCACATGGACATAGCCAGGATATTGGCTCATTATGTCCTCATTATTTTAGCACGACGACTTTATTTTCATAACTTTAGCGAAGGCATGGTGAACACTATATGAGACAATAGCATGGCAATAGTGAGGAAATATGTCATTGCTATCTCCTCATAAATAATTTACCTAGACATTATAAGAAAATATCATCGCAATATTCATTTAATGACTATAGATTTGCGATGACAAACTATCCTCATAATGTCCTCGCAACTACCTTTAGCAAGGAATGCACGAAGACGTTGCAAGGACATATATCTTCACAAAATTCTATTTTTCTAATAGTGATTATACATGCAATAGGTTCTATATATTAAGCTTTTTTATGGATTTCTTATATCATTTTAAGCATTCCTGAGTAGTTTTGATAAAAGGCATGATAGATTTAAATTAACTTATTTTACATTATCGTACAAAATAAAGGAGTTCTAGCATCTTCCGTGATTCATAATCTCACCACAAAGAAATCCAATATCTCTTCCTATCAGTGGTAGAACTACGAATTTTTCAAGGATAAGACAAATGTAAAAGTATTGCACATGGTATCTAATGTGCGACAAGAACAAAAAGCTATATGGTAACAAGGATAAATGGAATCTAAAATGGTACACATGCACATATCTTTCTTATGCATATAAATTAAAAATATATTAAAACAAAATTCAATGGTAAATAATATAAGCAAGTTGCAAGATCTATAAAAATATAAATTATTTCAACAATATCAGAAAAATTACATCACTTTTAAAGAGTTGTCCAATGAGACATTAAATTGAAATTGTTTAATGATAATCTATAATTAATAAATAAATAGCAACAATACAAGCATGATATTGTAGTTGTGCAATGAGAACATAGCTTCATTCGAACAAAACAAAATTAAATAATAAATTATAATGACATTAAAAAAAATAAAATTATCATTAAAATGGATCACAATATTGATTCCATTTATATTCTCTTCAATTATGCATCATAATCTATAAAGTAGAAGAAAATTAGAAAAAAATAAAATTTTTATTATTAAAGTATGTAAGAAATAAATAACAATATATTTTCTTCATCATATAATATAACGACCTTCAAGTCACTACCACTTATCCTAACCACATTTTTTATTTTCTTTTTTATCTTTTTATTCCAGTTATAGCTAAACTAAATCTAGATTAAATCTAAACATAAATAACTAAGCATATTTAATAGGAAATAAAACTAATAACTAAACACTTACCACCTGATATATAGTAGTGTGACTCCATCTTATATGCACTAGCAACCAGCTCCTAATCTTGTACCTACGAAAACTACAATTCAAAGCATACATGAGTGACCATTCAATCGGTCTCCCAACACACATCCCATTTAAAACACCCAACAATTTGACCATCTATGCCGAGAAAAAACCAAACATAGGCATCTCTCTCTTAAATGTCGTAACACCATAAATAGGGCAAATCATTGTTGCCCAGCACAAAGCAAATCCTTTTAAAATTTGCCTTTAAAACCTCTTTCCTATTTTCTTTCAAAAACTATATGTATACTCTTTCAAAATCTTTTATGCACACCTGAGAAAACGCTAGCTGGTGATTGGTAAACGTGCGGAGATGCATGCATTGAGGAGCCATTGTGCATGCATGTAGCTACTACCAGCCATGCGTTTATAAGTAGTGTATCCTCTTTGGTACAAGTACGAAGTGCATCCTCACGATATTCTTGGTGCTCGAGCACTTAGGGACTCTAATCTCAGACCCAACCAATACTAGCACTAATGGTAGTTCAGGTCTACCGTACCTGCATCCTATAGTATCACCACAGTCTCAAGACTCCAACCTCACACCGAAACTCGACAACCACTAACAAGGACATGTCTCGGACATCTCTTGCGGTCTCACTACCCTTATCGGTAAGTCCAAGCCTAAATGTGGTTCCTACAAATCTCAGAATTCTCTTTTTAAAACCATATGCAACTTCCTTTTCAAATCACTTTTCAAAACCTATTTTCACTCACAAAATCATTTATAAATCGTAAAACATCATTATTCACATTACTCATTTATGGTTCTCAAAACCATTAATTCTCCCCTTTTATGGGTCCATAATTATTTAGTAGGCATTTCCCACTTATCTTAGGAAATCCTCCATTCTCATTCATTTCCACATAATTCATGCATTTCATATTTAACATTTTATGGATTCATCATTAAAACATTATTTCCATGCATTTAATACATTTATCATGCATTTAGTCATTTATGGGTCCACATGCATTAACAAGATTTATTCACCTTTTTCATCAAAACACAACTCTTGAAAATAGGGCCTGAATTACTGGAAAATCCTAGATTCGCTAGCCATTTACTGAATCCTCCACCTGAATCTGCTAGCCATTTTCTTTAGTGAGATCCACCACTGAATTCTGTTAGGAGAATCCACCAATGATTCTCACCTAACCCCTGTAAAGAAAACTCAGAAAACCAGATAGCAAAATCCATAATTGAAAATCATCAAAAATCTTCATAAATCTACAACAATTCACTGAAACCTGTAAAACATGTAAGACAACATCATGGCATAAAAATTATATCACAGAGCATTTGTAACATATCCATGGCACAAATTTATGCATATTACATTTATTTCCAAAAATCAAGCTTATTTCCCCAAATAAACAAGATTATCTCTGAGAAATCCCGATAATTTCCTCCATAGGCATGCAAACCCCCATTTAAAGCTTCCAAGATAATCTCCTCACTAAAAACAATCCTAGGCATGATTCTAAGAATGTAAATAGGGAGGGAAACGTGTACCAATTGGAATTCACCGGCATTTCTCTTTTCTGACAAGCTTCCTGGATGTCTGCGCTTCTCCAACAACTCGGCTACCACCCTCAGCACTCAGGTCTCGGTGGCGGTGCTCCAACAATGACGACTCACCAACGACGGCTCACCAACGACAGACTTCTTCTCCCTCCTCTCACAGTTCTCCCTTTTCTCTCTCGTTTTCATCCTCCTTTCTCTCTTTCTTCCTCTCACGCAAGGTGGCAAATGGGTCTTTTTAAACACTTGCGCAACTCCCTAAAAAGCCACCATGTCAGCCACTGACTTGGCCCAGCACAATAGGTGGATGGCAGTGGAGAAGATGATGCATGGGTGGTAGGCGGTGATTTCGTTGACAATTCTGGTTGTTAATTCTCGCCTAGTATATTTGCTAGCCCTTATTTCAAGGGACCAGAGAGAAAACAAGAACTTTGACCACACAAATCATTCATAAACACCACTCAAACACAAGCATACTGTAACCATGCCGGCGAGGAGGATCGCAAAAGAATGCGAAATCGGTCGGCAAAATCATGTCGAAAAAGCAAAATAAAATGCAAATGCAGGAGTCGCCACCTAGTCTATTATGGAAGACGAGGAAAACCATAAACATGAAAAATCATGCAAAACAATAAAAAGAAAGGTCTACGAAAACC
>JAMKQA010034523.1:0-15724 GCA_024699735.1 Posidonia australis | reverse complement strand
ACATGGCAATTTTATACACGCTCCCCCTCAGCAACTGCATAACATGTCATCCCCGTGGCCATTCTCTACTTGGGGCATTGATGTTATTGGGGCTATTCATCCTGCTACATCCAACAGGCACCGCTATATTCTGGTAGCCATTGACTATTACACAAAGTGGGTCGAGGCGACTTCCTACAAAACAGTCACAGCAACTGTTACAGAAAAGTTCATCAAAAACAACATTGTCGCTAGATATGGGGTTCCGTTTGCTATCATCTCAGACAATGTAACAAACTTCATAGTAAAAAGAGTTGAGGATTTCCTCCACTGTTGCAAAATCAAACATCACAGATCCTCCCCCTATCGACCCCAGATGAATGGAGCAGTGGAGTCGGCTAGCAAGAATCTAGTCAAGATCTTGAAAAAGATGGCCGAGACTCACAAAGATTGGCACGAGCAGCTGCCCTATGCATTATGGGCTTATAGAACCTCCATCCACACCTCCACAGGGGCAACACCTTATTCCTTGGTGTATGGCATGGAAGCAGTCCTCCCTTTCGAAATGGAAATTCCTTCATTAATGATCTTGAAGGAGGTGGCACTAGAGGAGGCTGAGTGGGTACAAGACCGCAATATTCAGCTGGACCTGATTGATGAGCATAGGTTGCAGGCCCTACATCATGCCCAATGCTACCAGAAGAGAGTGGCCCGGGCATATCAAAAGAAAGTCTGTCCGAGACACTTCGAGCTAGGAGACTTGGTCCTGCGTGCCACACATTTGCCAGATGCACGGGGAAAATTTAGGCCCAACTGGCGCGAACCTTTTGTGGTCAAAGAAGCCCTGTCAGGGGGAGCAGTTATTCTAGAGGTTATGGACCATACGGAGCAATCAGAGCCCGTCAACGCCTCCTATTTAAAGAAGTACTATCAGTGACTCTCAGTTGATCCTAATGCCTTGCACCGTGAGTCATGCATCATTGCACAACATAAATAATTCTTTGCATTCTTGTTTTTTGTTTTTTGCATAGCATCATCATTGCCCAATGAGGAAAATTGGGAGCCTGCCTGCAAGACCTCCTCATGTGCCACTACCCTAAGAGCTTAAGGATGTGAGGGAGAGATTTCAAAGGAGTGGGCTAAGTGTGCAAATACCCATGGGACCTATATCTCGTGAGGGAGTTAAAATGTTAGGTCTAGAAAGAGAGTAAGCAACAAAAAATACACAAGACCTAGGAGCAAAAAAAGAAGAAGAAGGCAGAAGTAGTAGACAGAAGCCAAGCTCCATCAAGAGAGGCATGTAAACAACCTTACTCCTACCATTTAGCTTGGAGAGGAGTAGAAGCACGCACTTACTATGCCCAAATGATCAAAGGGATTAGCCACCCCTTCAGCACAACAGAAATAGCAGCCACCTTCCTCAGCATAAGTGTTTATTACCTTCAAGCAGGAGTAGGGTCAGTTGGCATGCCTATGAGGGAGAAAAGAAAAAATGAATCCTCAAAAAAAAAAAGTAGGTATAGGACCCTAAGCATTTGGCATGAAGCCCATAAATCTAAAGGAGAGCCACTAATAACCTAAGTGCCTAGGTCAGTATCACATGAGTCGAGGACAGTGTCACCTCCTATTGCAGGCAAAACAGGCTTCCTTGGCGCTGAGGGCACCAATGTATCTATTAGCCATTTCTTTGCATTTGCACAACATTATTTATTTTGTAAAGCATTTTTTCGCATTTCGACCAAGGGCATGTCAACTGCCCTATGAGTCGTATAAGCATTTAGCTAGGGTGCATTTTTAAGCATAATTGCAAGGCATCTTATTCGCATTTCGACCAGGGGCATGTCAGCTGCCTTATGAGTCGTACAAGCATTTAGCTAAGACGCATTTTTAGTCAAAGCATAGATTGCATTCACTTTCCAAGGCATTTTGCTCATATTACGACCAGGGGCATGTCAGCTGCCTTATGGGTCGTGGTCTGAGCAAGCAGGCATTCAGCCAGGGGTATGATAATCACTTCTTTTAAGCAGAGGAATTTGAAATCAGAGACATATTGATCCTGGTTAGCAGATATGAACTTGCACGAATCAGTAAACAATGCAAAGCAATATCAATGTTATCATGCCTTATCAGGAGTACAAATATCACTAATCAATTCGAGGCCTCTTTGAACTGCTAGCCTCCATGCTATGGGTGCCACTAGGCGAATCCTCGCTCAAGGGCTACGTCTCTCTGATCTCCGCCTTATACCTAGCTGTGCAGCCTAAGCCTTTGATGATGGCAAGAATAGAAGACTTGATGCCAACACTCATCCGTTGGGCCAACTCAGTAGTGGATGCGAAGGAGCCCGCTACATACTTTTTCAGTCTATCCAGGCAGGGGCATTGTTCTATGGAGTCCTGGCAAAAGCCGAACTGACGGAGAACCCGGACAGGATGGTACTCCACACCTCTAGAAAATCCAGGGAGGACCACAAGTCGCATGTTCGTGGTGTTAAAGAAGGCAGTGATGTTCTGTGATGCAGAAGATATGATGCACCATGTCACAGAATCCGCATCGAGATTCCGCAGCTTGTCACATAATTCATGTACCCCCGGAAGTGATCTCGAATGATGGGTGCGGCTGTAGGCCTCAAAGACGCAAGGCCGAGGGCACAGAATCTTCACCCCCATGTGAGCAGCAAACCAGACCTGGTAAAAAGGGAAATATGGTTAATTAAAGTACAGTAGAATATTATTAACGGTCAGATGATCTGCTTACCTGCACCAGGGCACCACATCCATAGAAGTGGTGAAATCGCCTCGATGCCCGGTCCAAGCCTACAAAAGTTTCAGCAAGCAGAATTGGAGCCAGGTCGGTTTGACCAACCACTACTGCCCAGGCTATCTCGGCCACCTCAATAGCCACAGTTGTCCGGCCGTGACTAAAAATCAGCTCCCCGAGGAAGCGCAGCACAAAGCAGAAGAGCCACAGAGGCTTCGAGGAGCGGGCACCAATGATGCTATCAAAGTAATCCAGACGTATCATGGGAGTAGGACCATCTCAACAGACGATGCTTCTCTCACATTCTTCCTTGAAAACGCCTGTGAGATGGCTCACGACATGGACATAGCTGTCGTGGCAGAAAAATATAGAGGGAGACAAAAAAGGTGACAAGCCACAGATGCGCCTGACCTCCTCTAAAGTGATAGTCATTTCCACCTGCCCGAAGCGGAACACGTGCAAGGCTGGCTTCCAGAAATGGGCCATGGCACATAGCAGATGCCAATTAACCTCTAATTTTGGCAATACTAAGGAGGGAGGATGATATGCCCCAAGTCTTCAGTTGTTCTCGATCATTAGGCGTCAATGCGTCAATCCAGCCGCGCAAAGCATCCGAGCAGTACTTCGGGGTCTCCATGGTTGGATAACTCTGCAAAATACAAGCCATAATCAGCCGTGGCAGTAGGAGATGCAGGAAACGTTCAACGGTATATCGCATGCAAAAATCAAGTATAAAGGCATATACAAGAAAATCTTGTTCGTAAGAGACAAAATGCCAAGAACCAGCAGTAAAATAAAGGAAAATCTACGGGGAACTGGTACAATACAGAAAAAATCTGCAAGGAAAATCTGCCATGCAAAACCAGAGAAAGTCTGCAAATAGTCAAGTCTTTTCATAACATGCATTATCTTCAAGAAAAAAAACTGCAAGGAAAGCTGGCGGCAATACAGAGAGCAAGGCAAAAAATCTGCTGTAAAAAAGGAGAAAGAAATCTACAGAATGGCATAGATGCAGAAGAAAGTTTATAATATAATGCATAATCTACAAAGGCTAGCAAAGATAACAGAAATAGCTTGATAGAATCCAGCAGAATATAGCTATGCAAAGAGGTGCATGCAAAGACGTCTGATGTAAAGACAGGAATAATGAAATCTGCATGAAGCAAAGCAAAGCAAAAAGTGATAGTAAGCCATACCATGATGCGTCTGTGCTCAGAAACAGAGTTGCAGAATCAAACTGAGGGCTGCTGTGCTTTTTCTTCACGAGAGGTGGTGACGTTTCTCGTAAAAAACAAGGCTTTTATAGGGAAGCAGAAGGGATTTGTATCAGGAAAGGAAACAAAATTCGCCATTTCTGGGGACGCACTTATATGGCACAGGAAACTACCGCACCTAGGCGGCGCACGTAAGTGGCACCCAGAAAGACAGAAATTTAACAGCATCAGTTCAGAATGTCTACATCGCCAAAATCGGCGCCATTTGCTTAACCCAGCATGGAGTACCAGTTTGCATACAACCTGCACTTACAAAAACCCCGAAGGGCACATCGCAAAATCTGGGGATATCTTATACATTTTCAAAAATGTTATACAGTGTTCTTACAGAATCTTCAGCAAAATTACAAAAAAGATTACTCCTCCTCTGAGTCTTCCTCATCAGACGCTGCCTTTTGAAAGTACTCGACCAAGGTTGTGTTGCCTCCTCGAGTGAGTCGGTGCGACCACTGAGCAGCAGCGGTAGCCTGAGAACGAGGAGCAGAGTTGAGAACCGCCTGGGTGACCTCGGTGTCTGAACAGTCCTCCTCAGACGCCTCCATAGTGAAGTCCCCGCTGCTGGCTATATTCGCTCTCTCGGCGGGGAAATCTTGCTGCAAAAGCAAACATGTGTTAGAAATGAGAATTTTAAATATAACAGCAGCAGTGCCAGAAGGAGAAGCATACCCTGATAATGCTGCGCCAGCGTAGTTCCTGCAAAACAGCAGAAGTATCAGATATAGCTCAATAAGGCAGTTTGCAAAATGAGAACTTTACCCGCTTTCGGCGGATGTCAGCATAGAAGGCTCCAAATTGCTCCTCGAAGCCCTGTGCATTAAAGCAAATGTCAGATTGTCATAGTGCATGCAAAAGAAATGAAAAGCAGAAATGGAAATCCTATACCTGAGCTCAGCTGGACGCATACCACATCCCGCGCTGGCTATCCCGCACAGCCTCCTCGAACAGGTACGGCTTCCTAACAGGTTGGTACCAAGCAAGGTAGTCTGTATAGTTGACTTCTCAAAGGATGTGCCTGTCCTGAGAAGCCACAGCAGCTGCATGCCGGCGCTTGGCAGCCGAGCGAGTCGTGGCCAGGAGGTCCATGTCAGTAGGAGGAGGGGCAGGAATGCAGAATAGATCAGAGAACTGATGCCGCAGACGCCCTGGGAGGTAGAGGGTTGACTTCTTCATGCAGTAAAATCTCACCTGTTTATCCCTCACAACGCGGCCAAAGTTCAAGGGAGCCCAGTCGAAGCCATCATACCGAGCAAATGGGCGTAGGTGGACCTGTTATAGAAACAGAAACTGTAAGCAAAGGAAATACAACAGGCATGCAGAGTTAAAAAGCGAAGGAGACTTACATCCTCGAGTTCTACCAGGTCCAGCAGATACCGGTAGGACTCATAGCTAAACACCCCAGCAGCAGCCCGGTGGTCAGGCTCGACCCACTGGCGAGGAAGGGGCAGGAGCTCGTCCGACAGCCGGCCAAAGCAATGTCCTCTGGTGATGTGCTCCATGATCTAGTACTGTAAATGCAAGCAGGGCAGTTATCAAATATAAAGCATAAAAAGAAATTTGTTTTGCAAAGTAACAAAAGTAAATACTTACAGTCAGTAGAGGGTACAGCCCCACATAAGAGCGGCGCTCGAGCTTGACCACATTGTCAAGCCCGCAGATCAGCCAAGTGTAACTAGCACCAGCCCAGTCATAATGCTCCAGGTGCTCCAGGTTGGTCAGGTATGCAATCCAGTCAGCATGGATACAGTAGGCCGACGAATCGCAGAAGATCAAGGCCAGCAGCTCCAGTAGAAAGTGCCTCAATACAAAATCTGCTTCCTCACTGCTAGGCTCGGGGTTGGGCCAGAACTTGTCCCATTCCCTTAACAACCCCACGGTGATCATATGCTTCCCCCTAGGCGGCTTAGGAGGAACACGGCCAAGATGTGCAGGCACAAGGTGAAAGTCGTGGGTGGTCTCGCTAATGATGGGCTCGTCACCAAAAGGAAGGCTCGTCAGTAGAGCCCACAAATCGGGCAGAACAGTCAGCTCACCAAAGCGAAAGTTGAAGGAGTGTGTCTCGAACCTCCACCTTTCTACTAAGGCTCGGAAGAAGTTGTAGTGGCCGTGGATGATTGGAAGACACAGCAAACCACCAAACGGAGACTGATGATGGAGAAAGTCCTACAAAAACTCTGGCAGACGGTGGAAATGCTCAAGCATCGGACCCCAGTGGCACCGCATGATCCGGTTTGCATCCCCCTCCTGAAATATCAAGCACATATTTAGAGCCGGGTCAGAAGCAAAAAGAAAAAGCAGAAGGCAGAAAGCAATTTAAAGTTCATCAAAGCAAAGAAATTACCTCAAACTCGGGGCTCTCGCAGATGTGACGGTCGCTCAACAACCGCCCCTCGAAGTTTCCAGAATCCTGAAAATGCAATTGTTAGAAGATACCAGATTTGAATATTCTTCTTCTATTCAGTTCGAGCGTACCTCAGCAGGGATAGCAGGCGTCGAGCTACCGGAGGCCTGCGACCTCGAAAAAATGCCTCCTTGTCCGGAACGAGAACTAGAAGGCATGTCCCCCGAAGACTGTGGAGTTTCTGCCTCGAGAACTGAGTCATCCTGAAAGAAAGTCAAACAGCAGCAACAGGCGCGATAAGATGCAAAGCGTCTAAATTAAATGTGGCATAATAACGAAGCACAGGACATTTTGATGAAAACTGTGGCATACAACGGCAAAATGCAAGCATACAGTTATGAATCAGTGTTTGCCGGTTCAATACAGAGCAATCAACAATAAAATCAGAGAATTTCAGTAGTATGGTATAAACACAGCAATGGCAGTATGTGCCCAATCAAGTGAGCTTCACGGCCAACTTATCAGCCCCCACCGTGCGGAGCAGGTCGCCGGAGCATCGCTGGCAGCCAGTCAGCGCCACCAGCAGCCCGCACTTCCCCTTGGCATGCCTACATCCCCAAATCCAGCAGCCACCGTGCGAAGCAGTTTCACCGGAGCCCAACTTCCATGGCTAGCCATCGCCACCCGCGGCCCTAGAGCCACCAACCCGCGGGAGCCCCAGCCACTGCTGCCCACCGCCGCAACTGCAGCCCGAGCCTGCCAGTCCACCGCCGCAACCCGCGTGGAACAGGCCTGCTGCTCCAGGTCCGTCGAGGACCTCCAACCGTCGACCAACCGTAGCGAGAAAAGAGCAGGGCATACAAGCAAAAAAAAGAGGGGAGAGGGATTGAAACTTACCTTCGCCGGTGAGCCGCGGTCCAGCCAGTCCTGGAGAGTCTAATCCATGCCGCCGTCGCTTGTCGCCGCTGCAATCGCCCCGCACCACGCCGACGCGCCTCACGTGCGCACCAGCCACGAGCACTCCCTCAGCGCACTCCACGCGCGCCGCCGCTGCAAGGACAGGAAGTGGGCGCCGCCACTGCAAGAGGAGAGGAGGAGGGAGACGCAGCCCCTTTTCGCGTGAAGAGAGAAAGAGATGAAGAAGAGGAAGAGGCGTGGGTTTTGTTTTGCTGGAGGAAAGAAGTTTTTCCTTCGTAAGATGAAATGCATGATGCCTTGGAAAAAATAAAATGCATCAACGTGACCAAGCAGCATGCAATTCTTTGCACTGCTAGGCAGTTCCAAGCAGCAAGGAAAATTTTGGCAGTTGGCTAGTGGCGCCCGCACGAGAAACGAGTCAAAGTGCAAAATGCAAAATGACTGTGACAATTGCGTTCCAGTCCTTATCATCTCACAGCTCAAGCATCAAATGCAGAATATGCAGTGTCAAGCACATGGCTCACAAAATGCACCATGTGTGGTAATTTGCAGAAAACCCCCTGATTTTTGAAAAATTGCAAATCAGTCGCGGAAAGACACGGGAAACGTGTTTCAGAGCAGACATTTGTTGATAGACAGCAGAATCTCAAATGTCACCGCACAACCACAGTACAGTAATCAAAAGCAGTTTGGTTGGGTAATTTGTAGTAAAGCCCAAAAGTTGTGGATATTTGCACATAAGTCCTCACCTTCTGCAAGCAATTTGAAGAATCGCAGCAAACAAGAAATCCGAGCATGCATCTCGACAAGAGTGCCAATCTCCGCACCGCAACCTCGACATTCAGCATATTGTAGTTCCTTCCAGGGGAATAATCCTGGAGTTATCGCTTTGTTTTCCGGGATCTCATCCTCAGCGGATAAGACCCTTCTTGCCCCTTTTGGATTTCCGCAGGTGCGGAATCCAGCTTGCTTGACTTTGACTGGGCGGTCATTGTCCTTTGCCCCTTTGGATTTCTTCGGGCGCGGAATCCAGCTCGCTTGACTTTGATCGGGCGGTCATTGTCCTTTGCCCCTTTAGATTTCCACGGGCGCGGAATCCAGCTTGCTTGACTTTGACTGGGCGGTCATTGTCCTTTTCCCCTTTGGATTTTCGCGGGCGCGGATCCAACTTGACCAAGGAAAGGATAAGGACCGCGAGAATCCAAGGAAAGGAAGGATTTCGTGCCCGCGAGAATCCAAGGAAAGGATAAGGACCTTGACCACCTGGTCAAAGGTCGACTCTGACCGCCTGGTCAGAAGCCAAGAAAAAGGATCTCGCGCCTACGAGAATCCAAGCACAAGAAATGACCTTGACCGCCCGGTCGAAGGTCAACTCTAACGGCCCGGTCAGAAGCCAAGGAAAAGGATTTCGTGCCCACGAGAATTCAAGGAAAGCAAAGGAAAGGACCTTGACCACCTGGTTGAAGGTCGACTCTGACTGCCCGGTCAGAAGCCAAAGAAAAGGATCTCGCGCTCGTGAGAATCCAAGCAACGGAAATGACCTTGACCGCCCGGTCGAAGGTCGACTCTAACCGCCCAGTCAGAAGCCAAGGAAAAGGATTTCGCTCTTACAAGAATCGAAGAAGAAGGATAAGGACCTTGACCGCCTGGTCAAAAGGTCAAACAAGAAGGATTTCGCACCTACGAAAATCCAAGCGAGAGGATAAGGACCTTGACCGCCAGGTCAAAGGTCGAATTTGACTGGCCGATCAAAAGCCAAGGAAAAGGATTTCGCGCCCACGAGAATCCAAGGAATGCAAAGGAAAGGACCTTGACCGCCTGGTCGAAGGTCGAACAAGCTGGATTTCGCACCTGCGAAAATCCAAGCGAGAGGATAAGGACCTTGACTGCCAGGTCAAAGGTTGACTCTGACCGCCCGGTCAGAAGCCAAGGAAAAGGATTTTGCGCCCGTGAGAATCCAAGAAAAGTAAAGGAAAGGACATTGACCGCCCGTCAAAGGTCAACTCTGACCGCTGATCAAAAGCCAAAGAAAAGAATCTAGCGCCCGCGAGAATCCAAGTAAAGGAAATGACCTTGACCACCCGATCGAAGGTCGATTCTGACCGCCCGGTCTGAAGCCAAGGAAAAGGATAATGACCTTGACCGCCCGGTCAAAAAGTCAAACAGGCTGGATTTTACACCTGCGAAAATCCAAGCGAGGAAAAGGACCTTGACCGCCTGGTCAGAAGCCAAGGAAAAGGATCTCGCTCCCGCGAGAATCCAAGGAAAAGAAAGGAAATAACCTTGACCGCCCGGTCAAAGGTCAAACAAAAGGATTTCACGCCTACGAGAGTTCAAGGAAAGAAGGGATAGAAGGATCTCGTCCGCCCGGAGCAAGAATCCAAAAAAAAAAACTGAAAGCGATAGTCCCTGGATTGTCCCCTAGGAAGGAAATTGGTTGCAGTCGCACTCTAGAGGGCAGAACTGTAATTGTGCTCGCTGTTGGCTCTACAGCGTGGAAACCGGAGTTCTTGTTGAAATGCATGCGCAAAATCCTGTGAAGTAACCTTGCTGGAGTATTGATCTGAATTTGCTCTGTTTGCAGGTTTCGCAAAGAGTTGGAGCATATCTACAACTCTCTGAAACTGGAAGGGCTTATTGCAAACTTCTGACTGCTGTGTTGTTGCGGTGATATTTGATATTCCGCTGGGCGCTTGCAAGTGTATGCTCCAATATGATTTGTTGCACCCTCATGGTATAAGGGGGATTTCTGCAAGCCTCACAATCTCAGGGGGTTTCTGCAAATTTCCCTATCTGGTGACCTTGAAGACTTGTGCATTCATTTTCTTGGCATTTCCTTTTGCCTTTTACAGATTGCAGAGTGCAGAGGACAATAATGCAATTCTTACAGCCATTCTGTGCTATGGACCTTGGAAATTAAGATACTTGCACTGCCTGTATGTGATGGGACCCATTGGATAACTATCATATCTGCTAGGGTATCTAACCATGGTGACACCAAAACACTACTCTGATGTCTTGACTACTGAGGATCGTGAATATTTGCAGGTTTAGGGCATGTCCTCTCCATTGTTGAATATTGCCACGGTTGAAATGAATTGACACTTGTTGTGCGCTGTGTTTAGATTCCGGGAACCCACTTTCCATGCCTTTCGCTTCAGGCAGACAGAGCTTGCTTTCCCTGGAAGAAGTATGGCGGACCCACGTGCTATTGTCATGTTACCCAATTTCATGCTTGCGTCAACTGATATGCCTATCCTGCTGTGCTTGGGAGAAGCCTCATATGCATGCTTCCAAAAGTAGTACTGTCCCCATGATCTTCTTGACATAGAAAGGCAGCTGGCATGCCCCTAGCCAAAGACCTAACTCCAACCAAAGAGCAGTCGTCATGCCCCTAGTTGAAGATCCCTTTTTTTTGGCCAATATTCCAACTCAAAAGGCAGTTGGCATGCCCCTGGTCAGAACGCAGACAAACGCCTTGCAAAGCGATGCAAAATGCAAAAGTGGTGAACTCACCAATGCTAAATGCCAAATGATTTATGCAAGACTTATAAGATGGAAGCAAGCTTTATGCGTGGCTAGAAGATATGCCCTCAACACCGCGGAAGCTTTCGTTGCCTGCTATAAGGAACTAGAATGTCCTCAACTCACTTGGTGCTACCAGGATCCCTGGGTTTATGGTGGCTCTCACTCAACCAATGGGTTTTTGAGATAAAATGGGTTCCTTGCCAAACTCCTAGGGCCCTACACCTACTCTTTTCAATAATTCATTTTTCTTTTACTCCCTCAAAGGCATGCTGACTTACCCTATCCCTGCTTGGAGGTAATAAATACCTAGGCTAAGGGGTGGCTAGTGTCTTTGAACGTATGGGTTTGGTAGGTGTGTGCTTCAACTCCTCTCCAAATTTTGTGATAGGGATAGAGTCGTCCTACATACCTCTCTCATTGGAGCTAACTTCTATCTACTACTTCTATCTCCTTTTTTTTCTTTTGTGCTCCAAAGTCTATCTTGTTTCTTTATTGCTCGCACTCTCACTTATGCCTTAACATTTTTTCTCCCTCTGGAGGTGTAGGCCCTTTAGGAATTTGTACATTTCACCCACTTTCGCGTGGATAGTGGCTCCCTTACCTCCTAGGTCACACAGGTAGTAACAAGTGAGGAGGATCAAACTCTTCCTAAGCAGGCAGGCTTCCGCTTTTCCTCATCAGGCAATTGTTATGCCAATGTTTCATATTATAATTACAATACAAACAAAAGGAAAGTACAATGCATATGATGTGATTTGTGATGTCCAGATGCAGTAATTTAAAATATTGGAATGCTAAAGCAAGAAACATAGAGATGCATGGCCTACAATGGAACGTTTTGCAAGGCTTGAGAGTGGCCGACGATCATTGGTAGTACTATTCAGTTAGGAGCCGCTGATGGGTGACGATCATCGGTCCAGCGAAGACTTTCTTTGATTCTAGGAGGACCATAGTTGAAGCTCGGTCCTTGTGATTGTGGCTGCAGTGGTGAGACAGCTGTTGTTGCTCTCTGATTCTGCCGTGCTCTGTAAAATCATCCGCGAGCACTTCCAATTGTTCTTGGAGAAAAAAGTCTAGATCTCCAACTGCCATCTGTCAGGCTCCCTGTGTTTGCCTTTCGAGCAAGATCTTGCACTACTGCTGCCTAATGTGCTGCTGACGGTTCTGAGTTTGACAGCATTGTACAACTCTGTAACTGCTTATAGGTCTGCTCTATCTCTGGAAAAATTCTTCTTAATAAATCCAAACTGCTGGCGACTGTGACATTGAGGCTATGAACAAACTCTAGCTTGGATTCAATACGCCTGCAATGGTAAAGTTAGTGAAATCGCGGGAAATAATCATCTTTAGGGACTTACCGAAGCATGGGGATCTCTTCCGCTAGTTCTGACGCTCGTATCCCAAATCCTTCATGCTCTCTCTGTTCTTCCGCCTTGATCGGCTCGTCGGTTCCTTAGCCGTATCGCCCAAGGGATTCCTTTCTCGTATCCCTAGTTGCGACACACGTTTTCGACCATCAGGAAAGGGTTGTTGTGAACGGCCAGTGGCTGAAAGACTCAAGAGCTGGAATGAGATTAACAAGCTCAAATTGGTTGACACGACACAGAATACCAAAGAGTCTAAAGCTAAAGTGGAGACTGCCTTGACTGTAAGATGAATCAAATTAAAGACTCCTCGGAATCACCGAGGAAGGATAAATACAATTGACATGGAAAAGGGGAAAAAACATTACGAATAAGATTGACAAGACAAAAAGATCAAATAGAATTAACGAGAAAGATGGAGTTGACTCTCGAGGGGCTTGCTACTCCTGGGGCTGAATGTTGGGGTAAATGTTGACTAACTATATTGGGTTGTGTTGGTGGTGCTTGTGTGACTGCTGATGTGGGCGTGGGGCCTGCCGCCTGTGTGTTAATGATAATGACCTTTTGGTCAATCAAGTCCTCGATCGCGTTCCTTAGTGTGAGACAATTGTCCGTCGAGTGACCCGTGACCTGATGGAAATTGCAGAACGCATTTGCATTATATCAGGCAAGAAGCGGATTTGGTGGTGGGTGCACCTCAGGCAGCCTCAGGAGGGATGCGACTTTAAGGAATACCATGCTCAACGGTTCCACTAAAGGGGTATAATGATGCCTGTCACGGTGTTGCTGCTTTGGCTGTGGATGTGCCAATGACAGGCGCATCACCACCTGAGAGGGAGGATAAACTGGAGTAGCAGTGGGGGTAATGTGTGATGCATGCGGTGCTCTAGGTGTAGGCGTGGGTGCATAAACTACTTGATGCTGAGGGGGCGGATGGACATTCGCCGGTGCAGCATGGGATCTAATGTAAGAAACTGTATCCTTGGAGGGATCCTGCCTCCGAGGTGGATTGGCATTGTGGTTGTTGTTGCTGCTGCTAGCTCCACTATGTGAGGAAGTGGCTTGCTTGGCAAATGCAGAGAGCGCTGGAAAACTACCACCGTGTAGTGAGCTCTCAACACGGGCATCTGCCCAGAGTAGTGCAGAAAATGTGGTGACTAGTTGTATGCTAAGTAGAGCCCCGACTGCTGGCTGTGCTCCTCGGATCATGATCTCAATAGACTCCTCATCGAAGGGTCTATCCTTGACTTGCGAAGCCAAGGATCACCAACGTCCAACATACTCCCCAAATGTTTCTTGGGGCCTTTGCTTGATAACGACTAAGTCCTCTTGCTTTGGGACTAAGTCGAGATTGAAGGAATATTGTTCTAGGAACACCTGCGTAAGGTCGTCCCAAGTCTTGATGGTGGCCATGTCGAGGGAAGTGAACCACTTCAAAGCGGGTCCCGTGAGACTCTTCTGGAACAGGCGGACTAACAACCTTTCGTCAGCCTAGAGCTGAGCGAGGTCTCTGCAATGGGCTCTCAAATAGGAAATGGGGCAACCCCTACCATTATATTTGTCGAATTCCGAGATTTGGAAATTCGGGGGGAGAGTCGCCTCTGGGAAATAACAGAGGTCCTGGAATTGGTAGGACCAACGGTCCCCGCCCTGCACTTGTCAGAGAGTGCGCTCCAGATCATTTACTCTCGCGAGGAGAGCATTTGACGCTACTATAGCTGTGGATTATGCAGTAGAGGCGGGTGCCGCTTACACTGTATGGGTCGCCCCTATGGGTTCCACCGGATCTACCATTCCGCCATATGGTGCTGCGGTAGGATGACCAGTGTACCCGTGCATGGGTGCATTGTGTTGTGGGACAAAGGATGAGGCTTGTGTGTGGTACAAGGGTGAAGATAATGTAGGGGGTGGTGTAACAAGTGGTGCAGAGTGTGGGAGCAAGAGCTGTGGGACCGGAATGGCCTCGGGTACAATGCTCACGGCGTGTGCTCCTATCAACCGAGATGGCTGACCACCAGATAGGAGGGATGCATGATGTGGTGGGTGTTGTGTAGGTGTAACAAAAGGTAATGTCGACACCCCTACCGCTGGAGAGACAAGGGAATGCGACGACTGTGGGGGTAGTGCAGTGGATGCAAACTGTGGTCCTAAGGCCGGTTGCATAGGCAACTCGGGAGTCGGGAAGGACAAAGCTGAGAAGGGCTGGAGCACCAGTGCCAATCCCTGCAACTACTGGGCGAGGGCCGACATGTGTTGCAGCTGCGCGGTCATGGGATCATCACCGGTGGCTCCAAAGGATGGAGGCAAAACAGGGGACGAGGAGTCAGGAAGCTGAGATCCTAGTTGTCCGAACTGGGGGAGGCTACTACTGAGACAGCCGCAGTCGGAGGAGGGTTGGTAATCACATAGCCTTGAGGGGAAACAAACTCAACTGTTGTGGCCCCAACAGCAGTAGACGACCAAGCAGGTGGTCCCGAAGGAGGGGTAGCCACAAGGACACAGAAATGAGGTGGTGGAGGTCCTCCAGAAGTCAGGGCAAAAGCTGGGGCATCACTGACAACTAGAACAGAAACAAAGGAAGAGTATCCCGAGACGGGGACCTCCTCCTAGACAGTAGAGGAAAGGGACTCACTAGCATGTTGGGCTATGGTGGATCGTGAGGGAGTAAGGATCAGACTACGGCTAGGAAAAGTCGGATGAGTCCTAGGACGAGCTATCGTCGAAAGTGACGGATAACTCAGGAGACGTGGTCGAGAATAGGGTCGCAGATAGAGTCAGCGAAAGGAAAGATCTCGAGCTTAGGCTAAGGAAACTCGCACAGACAAGAAACCTATGCACATAAACAAACAAGTTAGAAAAGATGCAATGTTTATGGTAGTATGAGATGTAAAATGCATGAAAGCCTCTAGTATGCACTCCCTCGCAACCTAGGGGTGTCCTACCAAGTTGTCTACTCCAGGTTCACACAGGGGTGAATGGGTCTTCGACTCAAGGTTAGAAAGATTAAGGTCCCTGTTCTAAATCCTAGCCAAAGCTTAGGCAGTGAACGGGTGGTGCGTTCGGGGCCTCGTCCTCTGCCAAAGCAGTAGGCTGTACCCTCTACTAACACCGACACGACCCCAGAAGAGGGGGGACAAACCCGATATTTCATCCTACGCCAAAGCCATAGGATGAGACATCGAGAAATGTCCTTCGCAAACTGTATAGGCGGACTCAGGAGAGGAGAAAATGCATGCCCTATATGATGAATGCAAAGCATGCTTTAAGTTTTTTACTTGCAAGTTTATTAAACCGTGGGGAAAATTTGCAATTTGTCACTAGTTTGCCTTATGTTTTATTGATTTTGGTTTTTAAATTTTCATTAACCAAATGGGGAGAGAAGACATGTCTCTAATCTCCTAAACATGGCATGTATAAGAAGGGAAATAAACATACAAATTAGTCATGGATTAACAAACAAAAGCGTGTGCAGGTTTTGTGCAATAGTGGTGACATAGCAAATGTGTAAAAAGGAAACACCCATTATACAAAGGCATGCATGCAAGAAAGACACCACTTATAAA
>JAMKQA010034522.1:0-15704 GCA_024699735.1 Posidonia australis | reverse complement strand
TTTGACGAAATCAAAATGTAATCCATAGATCTTAATCTACATCATTTGGATTAAATACATGTCAAAATCTACATCGTTTAAAAACTTTTAATATACATATCTATTCATGTACAAATTCAACGGTTTTAAAGCAACAATAACTAGATCTCTAAGATATAAGTTTCAAAACTAAAATGTAATCCATGGATCTTAATATATATCATTTAGATTAAGTACACACCAAAATCTATATCATTTATAAACTCATAACATATAGATTTATTCATGTCAAATTCAATGGTTCTGTATAAACTATAAAAAGTACATGTTAAATTTAATACTTAGGAATTTCAAAATAACTTGATTTTTTATATACAAACATTTTAAATAGTTTTGATCAAATCTAGCGGTTTAGATTTTTAATCTTATGGTTAAATGTTAAGATATACAAAGTTGTCTATATATGTATATCCGTATCCGTATCCGTTGAAAATTCAAAAGACATATCCGTATCCGTATCCGCTCAAATTCAAAAAATCATATCTATATCCGTATCCGCTCCTAGGCGGATACGGATACGGATATACCGTATCCATTTGCACCCCTACTACTAATTCTTAAGTTGAGTGCGATATTCTCTTCTTAAATTTTCTTTCAAGGTTCTCGAAACCAACCTTATTCAAAGTAAAAAGAAACTTGTTACCATTTGGTACCTCTTTCAAACAGATCTCGATGAACGTGTGAACGTAATAATCATCCAAAAAGTTTTCTATTTCTTTAACTCTAGTTCACTTCGTTCCTTTTCTTTTTTGAAACCTTCACCATAGCAATTAGTTCAGTTGACTCTTCTACAACAAATGTCAGTCAACGATCCCTTACATTTTAACAAATAAACATATATTTAACATTCATACTACACATGAGTTCAAAATAAACACATTCACTTCGAAGGGAAATAACAACACACGAGTTCAGAATGGACACATTTAACTTGAAACTAACCACTACGAGAAGCAATAATCACATTACGAATACAATATCAAAGTGTTATCATTTTATTGTCGTCAGGAGTGACTGTTTCTTTTATTTGTTCTTCATTATAACATTCACTTTCATTAACACAAAAACCTTCATCATCAAAAACTAGAAATATTTCATCATCTAGTTCTTACTCTACTGTGAAGTTATGAAGTACCATTATAGCAATGCTTCTTTAAAATCTTCAATTGACTTAAATACAGATAAGTTGGTATTAAATTAAGAATATTTCAACACTTCTTTACAACTCCTGTTAGAGAAGTCATGTTGTGTTATGTTATATAGTTTAACTTGTCTTGGTTATGTAGGTTATTAAATATCCATTTATCTGAAAAACCTTATTTATATGTAGCTATATACCTTAATGTAACACAATCCTTTCTTTTCCTTCGTTCTCACATGGTACAGAGGCACAAAGCTCCAGGTTTAAAACCTAATCTCCTTTCTAACCCTAACCACCAACCACCACCTTCCCTCTCCATCCCCTCCGACGTCGTTCAACCCCTCCAACCACCCAAGACACCTTGTTGAACATCCCAACACCTACCAAGTCAACTGTTGACATCGACAAACCCTCCTACATAACACACTAGCGTCAACAGTCCCTCCCTACCACTCCACCGACTATTCCAAACCTAACAAGACACTTCGTTGGCATCCTTCGCCCATTTAAGAATCCAAGAAACTAATTTATACCTTGTCACTGGAAATGAATCTAGATCCAAAGTTAAGAATCACTTCCAAGAAGGAAAATAGGAGGCCACCGTCACTGGATGTTCAACTGCACCTCGTCGCCACTGGATGTTGGTTATTGCAATTAGAAATAAGGGTTTGCCGATGGATGTTCTCCACAACAGCTTCTCGTCGTTGTCATGGGATTTTAGGGTAGGAAAGGGGAAAAGGAGAGGGAAAACGGGTGGACATCATTTCCCTCTTTAAGATGGGTTTTTATAGTAAAAATTACAAAAGATGTGGGGTATTTTAAGCATTTCATTGGGATAAATGCCAACTTCTGCCAAATGCGAAGAAATCCTTACTTTTGGATACATGTGTATTTTCATCTATGATATCCACCTTCATGACTATTATGGAGAAGGGAACAAAAGGAAAATCAACATCCAATAGGTGTTGTCTTAAATTATCTTATTCATATTACATGTCATGCAACTTATATTTCAATATATATTGGCAATATATCATCAACAGGCACATTTTTCATACCTCCCAAAAAAATGCACATTTACCCCTACAAGTATCATATTTTCACATGTGCCCCTGTAAAGTAGTATATATACCCATCAGTCATGGATATATATATCTAATGAATATGAGTTTACACAACTATATATGAAAATATCACGTTTTAGGCACATATATGCAAGTACAAATGTTTGTAATGGTTATAAATGTTATCCAAAAATAACTAAAATATCCTAAAAATAAACTAAAATACATTCATGTCCTTAATCTGGAAATATTGGACACATCGACATTGGGGATCTTTTAGGAGAAACTACCTACTTACTAACATAAAAATAAAATATAACCATGTAATTGACCAATAACCACATTTAAATTTGGATCCGGTTACATTATTATATTTATACCTGCTATTACCACATCAATACAACCTTAACCTTAAAGTCTGATACTATTAAGGTTAACACCATGGATTGGCCAAAGATACAGAAATAAAGAAATTTGCTACATGCCTAGAAAATAAGGAAGTTAAAGTTAAGTATCGAACTTGTGGCATAATATTGAGCTTGCTCAACTTAGAATCAAGCTAGGAAGGAAAACTTTAACAAACTGCAGGTAAATTTCCATATAAAATAACATAAGAAATCAATAAAAAAGGTAATAGTCCAGTTCTTTCAAGTGTAAATATGTAATAAAAAGATTTTTATTTGTTTAACACCAAAGTTATTTGCATCATGATATTGTAAATCAGCAATCTATATGTTTTTGTGTGTACTAAAAATTACCTTTTCATCATAACAATTCAGAGAAACCGCAAACTTTAATTTTATCCAAGCAAACAGCTTTCAATCAACTGTATTTTGCAGAAAAAACAACATATGCAAGCAGATAGCAGAAAAAGAGTAAATGTAGAGGCTAAAGACACAGAAGATATCTTTGACAACTTCGCTAAAAACTACCTTTGAATTAATAGCATCACGGTGGAGAGAGCCTTCAAAGTTGTTATTCCTTGCTTTGTACTTGGACACTGTTCATAAAAATCCTTTAAACTGGGGACATTTGAAGCAACAAAATGTCCAATACTCATGTGCTTTGGCGGCTGATCTGCCCAGGCAACCAGCAAAGAGAACAAATTCAGTGACTATATATTCTCAGAATGCTTACACTTTGTCTTACTCAAGGCATCTAACATGGCACTAAAATCATAACAAATCAAATTTGCAACTTTAACAGCAGAAATCATGACTAATAATCTAATATACTTACAGCCTGATAAATTTTCAACAGCTTTGCATACAACATGCACTGTCTTTTGTTTAGGAACCCTTGAGAGTTGAAAGCAATCATCTGCAAAGATGAACTGCCTCACCCTTCTAGGACCCAGAGACGATGCTTGTAACAGGACATGTCCAACACGATTCAAAATAGATGGGTCTTGTGCAAATAACCCTGAA
Source organism: Posidonia australis (assembly GCA_024699735.1). Taxonomy (NCBI): domain Eukaryota; kingdom Viridiplantae; phylum Streptophyta; class Magnoliopsida; order Alismatales; family Posidoniaceae; genus Posidonia; species Posidonia australis. The sequence goes on along the minus strand of JAMKQA010034522.1, from coordinate 12,033 downwards.
GATATATCACACCTTATAAATTTAATGAAATAATACAAATAAGATTTACATGGTATGAAGGTTAGCAATAAAAGTATAAGCACATCCAACAAAATTCAGCAATTAACGTTTTTCTCAAAAAAAACATCAACTACATTTTCCTCAACGAAAAACAGCAATTATCCTATTAATAGGTTCATATTCTCACTTAATGATTTTTTTCCAGTACATTACTATAATTCTGCTGTCACCTGTTTTAGCTCAACATATTCCCTTTATGGGTTCCTTTTGATATTGATTATTGATGCAGAGAAAAGTGTCCTAGTATTTAGTAGGAATGCTAAAGCAGTTAAGTTGATTGTGGCCCATTTCCACCCACTGAAAGTCATTCAAGTCCAAGGCGTTCAATTTTGTCATTCCAAAACATCAGCTTCTGTAAAATAGCTTGAAGTGAGGTAGCATAGGCACAGGTATGGAGCACAGCCATTTTTCAGAAAATAGGACACAGACACGGCAATGAATGATTAAAAATCACGTATATTTGTATGCACAATGATTTTTCATCAACCTCAAAGATATGTAAGATGTGGAGGCATGGAAACAACAGTTAACATCAATAAAAATTTTAAAAAAAACAACAAATATTAAGTGCAACATTAGACCAGCTCAATGATCCCTGCTGCAACCCACAATCAAAAGCAAAAAAACAGAAACACAAAAATGACAGAACAACATACCTAGAGTGTCTAAACTACTGGAATTTATCAAAGTTCCAACAGTTGATATGACTCCATGAGAAGGTCGAAATCCCAGAATGCCACAAAATGAAGCTGGAGTTCTCACACATCCAACAGTATCAATACCTGCAGACAAGTAAGATTGTAAAAATGATGTTCATGGTTACATTTTATTACTAATGAGCAGCAACTACAGTCTGATTGCTAACTGAAAACACATAAAAAGAGTGCTGTCTCGATAAAAATTTAACATTCTTTTCAAGATTCTTAAAATCTTCAAATTTTCAAATAAAAATTAATAGCCTAGAAAAATTATAATGTTATGTGCAATGGTCCAATGATTGATTGTGGAGAGCTCCCACCAACTTAGCTATCTTCAAAAAAAATAATCGCCCGGAGGTTGGTGGATCATCATCCAAAAGAGATGTGACAAGTTATCATTGATGTTTAAGAAGAATTCAAAATCCTAGTTATATTTCATATCATTTGCTTTATACATATAAAAAAATTCCTATTTTATTGCATTATATCTCTAATCATCATATATCCAGCTTTACATTCCAAATAGATACAAACAATTGGCCATTTACATTTCAATATCTCATATCCAATAATTCCTAGTGATTGATTTTCCGCTCAGATTGGAGTCAAGAGATTCCTTTTCAGCACCAGCATATACATGCATTCCCATGAATGAGCATCGCATGATCCAAACAAGATTAGTGGTATACCTAGCGCAAAATCGACGAGCTTAGCAGCAACCGCCACAGAGGACCCACTAGCAGATCCTCCAGGAATGTGATCAGGTGCTCCAGGGTTGGTTGGGGTCCCAAAATGTACATTCTCCCCAGTGATCCTACAACAACAATCCCAACTTCCAAATTAAAGGAGCACAAAAAAAGATCCTCTTTTGAAAGTATGGAAGAAGAAAAAACATCTTTTGACACCAAAAAACAAGCTACCAACCCGAATCCCAATTCATCCATGACCGTCCTCCCAACGCACTTCGCACCATGCTTCAGAAGGCGCGAAACCACAACTGCCATCCGCTTCGCCGGCTCATGCGTCCTCTCCCAGTCCGGGTTCCCAAACCCAACAACGCACCCTTCCACATCAAAACTACACAACACAAACATACACAAAGAATCAACATGCAGCTCAACCACAGCAAACAACCGGAAGTAAAGTGAACACCCAGCAACCTGTCGCTGACGGCGAAGGTGAGGTCTGCGAGGAAGTGGCGGGAGGCGGGAGGCGGCGGCTGGGGGGAAGGAAGCAGCTCGAGTCTCTCCACGAAGGCCCCGAAATCGGGTCTCGGTCCGGATCGTCCGCCTCTCCTCCTCCTCCTCCGCCTAGTCTCGGCGGCCAGGATCAGCACGCCGGCGATGCCGATGCCGATGACGATCCAGGCCTTGGTCCTGGTGGAGGCATCGGCCCTGCCTAGCCCTAGGGTTTTCGTGAGCTCCAGCTTCGATCGATAATAGAGAGAAACAAGACGAGAGTGTGAGAGAGAGTGTGTGAGAGAGAGAGGGCGGGGGTGGGGACTGGTATTGAGGGTTTTGGAAGGGTTTTTTGAGGAAAGGAACGAGGAAGTGGAATTTCCGGACAATGAGGGTTTTTGGGGGGAGAAAGAGAGAGGACTTGTTGGATTTTATTTTATTTTTATATACACAAGGAGTTTTTTTTCAACGATAGAAATTATATTAATCAAAATAACTTGAAAATGTCTCATTGTCACGTAGGTTTGGAGAAGGCAAAACTCGTTTCGTCTTCTGGATTCGATTCCAGGGATAATCAAAATTTAATCTAAACTGTTAACAAAAAAAAACGTCAATACAAAAGACATAAGTTTAAGCTTCGAATTCCAATGTGCAATAACAGAGTATTACAATGACTGAATGAAATCACATATAAAGCTCGAAGAGTTTGCCAATAAAGGAAAAAGAAGAGGAAAGAATAACGTAGTGAAACAGTCACAGTCTGCTTACGAGCAAAATTGTCTGATTTTTCTCATTCAACGTTTGACTTGGAACCACAATCTAAAGCTCACGAGCAAAATTGACAGATTTCCCTCATTCGACATTAGGCTTGGAGGACAACTCTTGTCCAACTAATGTAAGTTTGAAATCAACATTAACTTGATTTTGAGAAATGTTGTTGGAATCTCAACTTTACTACTACATGGATCTGAATATAGAAGAAATAATAGAACTAGTTAAGTCACATTGTCTAATTAAAAGAGAATTTGATATATAATATGAAGAAATATTGAATTAATATTTTGTATTTTATTACAAAAAATAACTTCATTAACTGAAAGTAAATATTTGAATCAAAATTATATTGGATAGATGATATCTAACATTATATAAGTACAAATTCGATATAACTTGAGAGATTACACGATAAAACAAAATATGGATAGCAGATTCTTTGTAAAAACTACAGATTTTACCATAAGAGAGACCATGCCTATCTTGTCTAAGTAAATTGATAAGAGTTAGAATTTTGTCTTTCATTGCAAGTCAACAAAAAACTTTAACCTTAAGAGGAACTGCACTTTTCCAAATTGTAAACTTAAATTAAAAACATAATTCTCCCATCATTTAGTATATCATTACAACTTCTACTTGTAAAAGCATTTGACCAAGATAAAGACTAAGGGTATGTTTGGTAGAGTTTTTAAACAACTTTTGAATATATAACTTCTCTCCAAAAATTATAATGGTCCAACAGTTCTACCAAACACTACCAACTTTTTAGAAGTATGTAACTTTTAGAACAGTAATTCCTTTACATTTCCAGAAGCTAAGTTTTGACAACTTATTGTCAGAAGTTAGCTTCTACACTTGAATTCGAAAGCTGAAGTTCTACCAAACAAACCCTAATTAATAAATTTTGCTCGGATGAAAAAGCAACTAAGTTGATAAAGTTACCAAGTTAAGGTAATAGAGCAAGAGAATGATCAAGACTGAACTTAAATAAGTTAGCTCCCTAGTGAGTAAAAAAGGAGACCAACTTGGCAAGAGGCTATTTTTTATTCTTCGTAAAATAGTAAAGGTCAAGAAAAATCAATTTCAAGGGTGTCTAGTCATAGCATCTACTTTCTTAAAATAAAATGAATTGACCATTTATGAGCTAAAAAGGAGCTAAAATTATTGAGAATCACAAAATATGATTTTAATTCTTTTCATAAAAAGGATATATGGCTACTGGTGATATTTAGAATACCGTCAGGGTTGTCATTGCTAAGGTGTCTACTTCTAACCAGATAGCACTATTCGATGCTTTCCATGTGTGCAATTAAGTTCCACAGAAGCTTTCACTTAAGGGCATAATTAAAATTACAAACGTCGATTATTTCTTATCCATCATGGGTTTTTTTTAGTACAAATCTTTTACCATCTAGCAAGATGATATTCTCGGAAATTCAGAGAAATTGGAGTTCTAATAGAAGCATTTACAGATTTTATCAATTTCTTTTTCAATTTTAATCAAAAGATGTCATACAGATAAGTAAAATGTTGAGATAGCTGAAAGGACGGAGTTAAGTAAAATGAAACATCTCCCTAGAGATAAATATCTAGTTTCCCATGAATCTCGTCAAACGTGGAGTTTATCTAAGACAGCATCATAGTCATTGTATTATGCTTTTTTGAAATTAAAGGGAATACTAAGATAATTTATGGACAAAGAAGCCTAGACACATCTCAAAATAGAGCTAAGTCCCTCAAAAAGAGTAGTAGAAATCCCAATCCTAGTAAGATATGACTTATGAAAATTAATTCTCGAACCAGAATTAGTTTGAAGGCAACATAGTATTTTCTTAAGGTTAATTAGGCCTATACACAAGGATTCTTCCTTCATTAGTAGACAAATATGACACAGTGCATATGCTTTTGCTAGTATAATCGTGCCTTTCTAAGTAGAAATCTCCTTTTTCTTTTTTCGGCTTTTCTCGTAAATGAGAATCTCCTTTTCATCTTGTCAGCCTTTCTTTAAATTTTTTCTGTCTTTAAGTCATCTCCATAAGATAACGAATATACTTTTTAAGCTTTACGTTTTTTCATCCTTTTGGATGTATTCTCCACCCTTGCTTTAGGAGTTAAAGCAGTTTATCAACTAAAGCATGGAGATTAAGTGTTCATATTATAGAGTGTTTCACCATCAAATGAATAATTTCCAATAACATAACAATCATTCTCATTAGCAAGTGAATCTATAACATAGGCAGTGAAGGATGATATTGAGGACTTATTTTTTACTGGAGCTAATAGTTTGATCAGTTCATCAAAAACCAGGAGCTTAAGTTGTGACTCCGAAACTTTTGGGTAACTGATTTGGAGCTTTTTGCTCAATTCTTGATCTAGCTAAGAAAATATTTGTGATTGTGATGTTAGATGTTTGAAATTATTAATCATCATTAGAATGGTTTTCTTTTGGAGCATAGATGTAAAATCGTATTTATTCTATCATTTTACCGACATACATCGATCGAGATAATAATTGGGAAATGAATGAGTCATTTTTTTTTCCATTCCCTTCTCATGATCTATGTGATTCCATGTTTTTCAAATAATTGGAGTGATTAAGGATTAAATTTTGATCCATTATAATGAATGGATTTGCCGATTGTTCAGGAAGGATTTCTTTAATTAGCCTATATTTTTTCCTAAATATAAGAAGGAATCAATTTAGTTTTTCGAACTAATATATAAAATAAATAAACAAAGAATACTTCATTTGGTTATTTTGAATGAGGGAATCCTTTTCCCATACTTCATGATAATCCTAACAATTATAATATTTGGAACTGAGAAAGTTTAAATCATAAAACTCTCGGAAGAGATTTGGATTTTGAGTATTGTTCCATTCTTCTAAATGTATAACTTTTTCAATCATTATTTTAGAGAAAGTACAATCTTCTCTTGAAAACTTCTAAAATTGTTTTGGATCTTAATGCTTCCTATTTCAAGAAGTATTTTCACATTGTATCTGGTAGTTTTTTCTGTCATTGTAAAGATATAGCAATATCCTTATGGAAAATATTATATTACTAATATATTAGTACTTATGTTTAGCTCTTATGGTTGCAGAGCTATAAGATAATCCACATATTTTTAATATATGGGTTTTTAATTGAGTAATCAATAAACATAAACTTGGTTTCATTATTATGAGCTTCCAATTTTAAGAGCAGTGTTTTTTGTGAAGAGATTTCTTTCCTTTTGTCCTTTTGAGAGCTTGTCATTGCTTCTTTGCACTTAGGAGTGAGCTAGACATCCTGATTTTATAGTCACTTGACAGCAGGCTCCTCTGGAAGATGTTATGGTTACAATCACCACTCCTAAACCCTAACTCCATCAAAATCCAAAACCCTCAAGCCCACTCAGGCCCACTTAGGCCCACTTAAGCCCACACAAGCCCACTCTAACTTAATCCAAGCAAAAACCACTAATTAGAACCAAAATAAAACAAAAGCCACCTAAAATTCACTTAAAACCTTAATTAATCAAGTAAAACCCTAATTAAAACCAAAATTAAACAAAATCCACTTAAATTCACTTAAAATCCAAATTAATCAAGTAAAACTCTAATTAAAACCAAAATTAAATAAAATCCACTTAAAATCCTAATTAATTAAGTAAAACCCTAATTAAAAACCAAATTAAACAAATTCCACTTAAATCCACTTAAAATCCAAATTAATCAAGTGAAAACCCTAATTACAGTCAAAATCAAATAAAATCCATTTAAACCACTTTAATCCATGTAATTTCAAGAAAAATCTAAATTAAATCCAAAAAACCCTAATTTAAACCTAAAACTTTAATTAAAACTAAAAAACCCTAAATTAAAACTCAAAATTCCAATTAAAACCCAAAAAACCCTGATTAAACTAAAAAACCTTAATTAAAATCCAAAAAACCCAAATTTAGACTAAAAACTCTAATTAAAGTCCAAAAGCCCTAAAACCCTAAAATAATTAAAATCTTTAAACCCTAAAACACAAAAGCTCTAAAAGAAAAGGAAAAACAATAATCCTAACAAATGTTAATCTAAAACCAAGTAATTAAAACCTAAATCATAATATCAAAGTCATAAACATAATTTAAAATCTAAAAATCAAAAATCAAAATCATAAACAAAATCAGAATTTAAAACCAAAAAATGATCAAAATCTAAAACCCAAAAAAATTCAAAATCCTAAAACCTAAAACCAAACTAAAACCTAAAACAACAAAAAACCTAAAAACAAAACTAAAGGCCCAAAATCAGCCCGTTTAGCCCAACATTATGTCATTCTCACATCAATTAGAAACTTAGGAAATAAGGAAAATAATACTACAATGCACAGTCCTCCTTCTTCCCCAATGATCCCCCACTCCCTCCTTCCCACATTCTGGCCAACTGCAACCATCACCCACGATTCTCCTCACTCGTTTCACCCCTTAAAGCCTTGACAACCGCACCAGAGGAGGGGAGGAGTGCAACTGAACGGAGTGGAGAGGAAAAACCAGAGAGAGATCGCCTGAGAGAGGAGAGAACTTGTGAAGGCACCCCCATCTTGAGCCTCAGACCACCCAACCAATTTCCCCACTTTCAAAGCCTTTCTCCAAGCCCACTCGTAACCCCTGAGACCCTCTGAAACGCTACCGAAGCATCAGCCCAGAGGAGTGCCGCTGTCAAGCTTCGTCGAAGGACAGCCAATCCATCATCCCAAGTACTTCCAACCCCTTTTAATTTCCAATTGAGCTCCTTTAGGCATACTGTGTCTCCTGTGTCCTTTAAGTTGCACTCCGGCAGAGTACACAGGCTCTATGCATTGTCGATTCTACCTTCGGTGGTGGGTTCACCACCACCAGGGAGGTCAGATGTCTCTTGGTCCGAGAAGGCCCTATGGGCCTCCCCTCCTTCTCCTCCCCCTTCCTCCTTGAGCCTCCGTCGCTCAGAGGGGGACTTTTAGGCCTTCCTGTGGCCAGACGATCGCCGTCGTCGCTGCTACACCCATCGCCGGAGTTGGAGATGGGCGGAGCGCCCCGTGCCGTTCCAGCCCCTCCCGCAACGTCCAGGAGCACCGCCGCGGGCCCCCAGAGCTTCCCCAACCGTTTCCCGTGCTCCTTCGCCGCTGCAACCTCTCCCAGACGTCGACAGGGCGCCTTGCCAGAGCCCACGACGGGGGGGAGGGGGGGCCCCCCGCGGCATTCCAATCTCACCCGCAACTTCCCGCAGCCTCGTCGTGCCGCCCCAGAGGTCCCCCCAGTGTTCGCCGCATCATTCCAGCCACCATACCGCCTCCAAACGCCACCGTAGTCGTCTTCTCCGACGCCGGTGGCTGTTCGCCGGAGCCCGAGGTGGGGGAGGCCTCTCAAGCCTCCCCAGTCCAGCTCACAGCTACGGAGGAGCTCGCCGTAACGTCTCCCAGCTTTTTCGACCACTACCACCATCTTCCCGCCGCTGTGCTACCGCCTGAGGCTCACCGGAGTTCATGCTGGAGTGGGAGCCCCGGCAATTCGCCGACGATCTTCGAAACAGCCTAATTTAACAATATTTTCTTTAGTTTTTTATAATTACACATAGATCCTAATTATCATTACATATAGGTCCTTGGAATTTCTTTCAAGTCCTTTTTTCTTGCATTCAAGTCCTTTTTCCCTACATCTAGGTCTTTTTTTATTACTTTTAGGTCCTTTTTTATTACACTTAGGTCCTATTGTTTTGTGTTTAAGTCCTGAAGATTTAAATAAGTTTCCTTCCTTTATTATTTTTGTAAATATTGCATATTTTGTCATGTTTAAGTTTTAATTTCATTTTTAATCCCATGTATGTTTGTTTCTTCACAGTTAGACCCATATATTTATGTTTTCTTTGCAAATGAGTCCTGAACATTTATTTTGTGACCCTTGAGTTTCTTTATTTTAAAATTGTATTGTAAATATTTCACATTTTCCCCTGTTTAAATTTTAATTGAATTTCAATCCTATTCATGCATGTTTTATCACACTTATGACCTTGAGATCATGTTTTCTTTGCATTTAAGTCCTGACATTTTGCATTTTGACCCAAGAGTTCTTTGAAAAGAGTTTCCTTTGTACAATTTGCATTTTAGACCTTAAAATTGTCTATAATTACACTGATCATGTAAAAAACTTGATTTTTATCACATTTTGGTTCTGAAATTTTGCAAATCAGTCCCTGAACTCAATCTATAATGTTTTTTAGACAGGAAAATTTACATCTAGGACCTTGAAACTTTCTTAAATCATTAACGATAGTTTTTATTGCATTTGAAATCACATTTTAATATGTTTCACATTAATTGATAACATGTACATGTAAAATCATCACTTAAAGAAAGTTTTCCACAAAAAATCATGTTTGAAATGTAAATGAACATTTGATTTCACATTATTGTTAGGTTTGCATCATATGTAGGAATTTTGCATAGTAGACCCTAGGTTTTCAAGAAATTACCAAAAGTGCAAATTTCACACATGTCACATCACATAGCCACATTTTCTTTAAATTTTAGATCCTAACATCAAGATAAGACTTTTTAAACACATTTTTAACCATTAACTTTTCCTTTTTTGTGAATTGTGCAAATTAGACCCTACGTTTTCAGGGAATCATCTAAGTACAATTCTCACATCTCAGTGTCACATTTTCCTTTGATCCCATAATCTGTACACTAGGGTAGAAGTTTCTTAATGAATTTTAATCTAGGTTTTCACCCTTTTTGTGAATTTTGCGGTTTGGTCCCTATACTTGTCCTTTATTGTTTTTACATTGTTTTATTGTTTCAAGACCTTTTCTTTTGCATGTATTCTTTTTCTTGACATTTTTCATACATTTTGGCATATCTTAGACCATACATTATCTCTATGCATGCATTTATCACATTCGACCACTGAAATGACCAAATTGCCCCTGTGTCATCAATTCATGCACATGTGTGTCAGTTATTGCACAAAGTCATGCATAATCTCTGTCCAAAGCATTCCTTAGCATCTTTTACTCATTTAGGTACACTTTCATACATTTTTACATAGTTTTTTGTTGTATTTGCACATTAGTCCATCCTTTTTGAATAAGTCTGCATTTCATGTATTCTTCTGTGGATTTTTCTCCTATTTGTCTTTGGATTCCTTTGTTGAATATTTGATTTAATTATCTTTATTCCATGATTTTGGATTTTTCTCGATTTGATTTGGATTTCATCGCCCAAGGGAGTATATTAACAGACCTGAAGGCTGACATTGGCCCCACCACGGATTATTTTCCCTTTTTGATTTTCACGACATTTTCCATGCTTCCAATGACTCGGGTTGACCCCACTTTCTATCTTTTTGCCCTCAGTATAGTTTTCTTGACTATTTTTTGCAAAAACATCATCATTTTATGTGACTTTCTTCTCATCTCACAGTTTGCCTATTTTATGTGATTTTCTTTGCAATTTTCCCATTTGGATTTCTTTGGTGTTTTCTGCACTCCTAATGATTTGGGTTTGTTGTATTTTTAATCCCCTTGACATCAGTATAGTTTTCTGAACCATTCTTTACAAAAACATCGTCATTTTATGTGAATTTCTTCACATGTCACAGTTTTCATGTTTTATGTGGACTTCTTTGCAGTTTTCCTACTTTGATTTCTGCAATGCTTTTTTTGATTCGAGCGACTTGAGTCAGTTGCATTTTTAACAATCTTGAGACCTGTATGATTTTTCGAGTCCTTCTCGCCTAAAACCTTGTTATGTCATGTGATTGGGATTCACAATCAACACAGCATGGTCGATGAGACTTGAGAAGACAACCTGATTGGGATTCATAGGATCCATAGAACCAGCAGCCTCTATACTTCATTCATCATTTTGTGTGTGTGTGTGTGTGTGTGTGTGTGTGTGTGAGGTTGGGGGGGGGAGCAGATCCAACATGGTCTCCCCGCTGGTGTAAGTCCAATGGTGAGCCTACCCACTCCAACTTGGGTATGCTGGAATCCATGGCTGAGACTGATCTAGATGAAGCTTATCTGTCACTTTCCCTTCATCACCATCTAGATCACCAAGTGAAGAATAAGCATTGCTTTAGTAACGAGGTTTTACCGTGACATTGTCGAATTGGTTTTCCCATTTCTTTCTTTAAATGTAGATCCACAAAATTTTAACTTCATAGGGTCATAGACTTTCTTCAGGCTACGATATGACTCTATGAGTAGCTCATATCTAGGCACCAAGGTATGTCAACAGGTGGTCTTTCTTACCTAATCATGCTTTCAAGCTTACATACTGATTTAACTATTTGATAATTTTCATAATTTTCATGCTCATATCTATAGGCTGATGGATAAAAATAATGTTTCCGTTGGGCAAAATCCAAATTCGAAGTCATTGATTGGAGTTCTTGATATTTATAGTTTTGAAAGTTTTAAAATCAACAGATCAGAATTTAACTACATGTGAATTTTGTAAATGCTTTGTTGATTCTTTTGTTATTATTTTATATCTTGTTTAACCTAGATATCACATCTAAAGAGTATTTCTTGTTATTCCTTTTGATTTAGCTATTTGATAATTTTCATAATACTCTCTATTGGATGATGGATAAAATTATTGTTTCAATTTGGACTGGACCCAAATTCGAAGTCATTGATTGGAGTTCTTGATATTTATGGTTTTGAAAGTTTTAAAATTAACATGTCAAAATTTAACTACATGTGAATTTTGCAAATGTTTTGTTGATTCTTTTTTTTATCATCAAACTAATTCATGTCCAATTTATATTGCCTTGGAAACAGTCAATAACTAAGAATAAATGTTTAACAAGGACCCAAAAAGCTTCTCTAGCCAATAGGATAGTCGTTGACTAGAGCAATTGCTATAATATGTTGTTGAATATTGTTGGAATATGGACGTCGATACAGAGTATTCCGGCGATGCGTGAGTGGGCTCCGGCGATGATCAAGCAGGAGAAACACTGTAAGCTTTTCCGATTATTCTTTCTGCTGTGTTTTCTCCTCTATTTATAGGGGACTCTTGACCATCCCTCCGCCCTCCTCCAACGGCTCCCCTCGCAGCCGTTTCGATTCCGGCCATAAAGGCCTGGTAACCGTCGTATTCAACACGGCCATGAATGGGTGAAACGGTCGTCCGTTTCACCATTCATTTGAAATGGTCTTCAATGACCATTACTAACATCTCCCACTTGGTCATGAAGACCATGCACAAATTCCATGCACAGAGATGTTTTATTTCCACTTCTACTATTCGTGAAGTGTACAATTTAAATTTTAATTTTCCACTCCCACTATTCATGAGAAT
>JAMKQA010034521.1:0-13458 GCA_024699735.1 Posidonia australis | reverse complement strand
TTTTTTGTGTGCTTTTTGGTTTTCCTCGTCTTTCCATTAAAAGACTAGGTGGCGACTCCTTTCTTTTTCCTTTCTTTTCTTTTCCTTGCGCATTTCGCCAGTCGAGGCATGGCTGTGATCTGCCTTCTCCCTTGTGGGTCGGCATGGTCACACAGGGACTGCTGTAAATGGGGCTGAAACCGCCGTGGTTGAAGTCGGGACTGCTGTGGTAGGGACTAAAACTGTTGTGGCGTCCTCCTCGGAATAATAATCCTCAATGTTTATCCACTCAATTGTGCTTGATGGTGTGTCTTGTTGTAGCACTGCTGTGTTCAGACCCTGACTTGGACTAAGAATCCCTGCACTAACAAAGTGAGTGAAGGCAGGAGGGGAGTTCTGCCATGATTTTTGCAAGCACCAGGAATGCTTCTCTTGATGCAGTTGTTAACGAAGTCCCTCTCACTTTCTCCACTCCACGACGACAACAGGCTCAGTGATCCCCTGACCGTACTTCCCGAGAGGTGTCCCTTTCTCATATCCCCAATGGTGACATATATTCTTGACCATCTTGGAAGGATTGGTACAAATAGGTGGGTAGCTGCCATACTCAAATTCAGGGATGAAATTAAACGACTCAATCTGATTAACCCGGGATAGAACATCTGAAGGCTTGGCGTCAATGCTGATAGTCTGGTGGGACAGGGTTGAAATAGTATCTACCTTCTCCTTTTCGAAGTTTTCAGCCATGACGGTGATGACGTTATAGCCTCAGCTGAACTTGATCATGCGATGGAAAGTCGACGGGATCACTTGATGCTTGTGGAGCCAAGGGCGCCCAAGTAGGAGGTTGAACGAGGATTCAAGCTCGATGATGTAGAATTCCACGTCAAACTCAGTCAGGCCAATGACAAGGGGGATTACTAACAAGCCCAACGCGTTATGGTGCATGTTGTCGAACGACGTCATTCCCTTCACTGCTGGCACAATATCCTCGGCCTTGAATCCGAGCTTGCTTGCTGTGCGCAAGGGGCAGATGTTCACGCCCGCGCCATTATCTATTAGGGTGAGGGGAATGCAGAAGTTCTTAAACTACACCGTTACGAACAAGGGCTGGTTATGATTGGTCCCCACTGGAGGTAACTCTTGGGAGGTGAAGGAGATGACATGGGGTGTGGCAATCATACCTACCATAGTTTCTAGGGCAATAGGCTCTATAGTGGGGGTTACTTGGGTGGCCTAGAAGACCTAGAAAAAGCCCTCTCAGTGTTCAGTCGAAGTGTGGATCAAGTCCCGGATGGAAATATTGGCCTTGACCTTCTTGAGCTGAGTAGTGATGTCGACCACAGGTTTGGCTGTAGCAGAAGAGGGCTTGGCCAAGGTTTCTTCAGTGGTAGGCTTCACTAGTTGACGTTCCGGCTGTGGTGGAGCTACAGTAAGTCGAATCAGCTTAGGCACAGGAGCTGGGGCCCTATATATCCATCCCGAACGTGTGACCTCCATACACATCGTTGCGGTATCGTCATAGGGCACGTGATGGGTGTCTTGGGTTAAATTAACAACCACAGTTTCCCGACGATCGAATCTGGATTGGCAAGGGGTACGTTTGTTGCTGACTGGGGAGACTACATAGTGGGATGGACTAGCAAGGTGACTGGTGCTGTAGATGGAAGGGGTTGTGCTAGCAGGGTCAATGGTTTGGTTGGTGAGGGTTAGTGAGCTAGTAGGGTCACTGGTGTGGTTGGTGAGAGTGAGTGAGCTAGTAGGGTCACTGGTGTGGTTGGTGAGGGTGAGTGAGCTAGTAGGGTCACTAGGGTAGCAAGTGAAGGTGGTTGTGCTGATGGAGTTGCTGGATACTCCGGTCTGACAATGATTTGTATCATGTTCACCGTGGAGCTTAAACCCTCGAGGAAGGAGTGGTACAGGGATAGTGGAAACGAAGTAGAAAAATCATGAATCAGATCTGAGGGGTCCAGCGCAGTAACGTTGGACCGGGTAGGGAAGAGGGCATGGATCCTAGAGGTCCCTGGCGCACCTGGATGACTGTGCTTAGGGAGAGGTTGGCTAACAATGCAAGGGGAGACAGGGATGGATGCAGATTCTTGTGCAGGTGCGGGCACAGACTTTGCCTGCTGCGTGTGGATGAAAATGACCTCACAATCAATCAAGTCTTGAATAGCATTCCGAAGCGAGATACAATTATCTGTCGCATGCCCCACGACATGATGGAAGTTGCAGAATAGATCCACTTTGTACCACCTCGAAAACAGACATGGCGGTGGGTGGACCTTTGGAAACCTCAAGAGTGACTATAACTTAGGGAGGACGACACTCATAGGCTCCACCAAAGGTGTGAAGTGGCACTCTGGGAGGGGTGGTCGTGCCTGTCCTTCGTACGATCCTTGCCTTGCCGATACAACAGGATATACGGGCTCGACAGTGGTGGTGATGTGGGAGGTGTGTGGTGCCTTGTGTGTGGGTGCATAAACTAATTACTGCTGAGCTGGGCATTCCGTGTCAACAGGCATTACAGGGAATCCAATGTATGTAATGACGTTCAGGGGAGGGTCTCTTCTTTTGTTGGAGTTACTGTTCACGTCGTTGTTGGTGTTGCTACTGTTGCTTGTTCCTGGGATGGAAGCGAGAGATGTGGCTTGCTTGGCGAATGCAGTGAGTGCTGGGAAACTACCACTACACAGTGAGCTTTCCACATGAGCATCAGCTTAGATCAGCAATGCAAATGTGGTGAAAGGCTATATGCTAAGCAGAGCCCCGGTAGTTGGTTGCGCTCCATGGATAACCATCTTGATAGATTCCTCATCCGAGGGTCTATCTCGAACCTATGAGGCAAGACCACACCAACGTCCAACATACTCCCTAAATGGCTTGTGGGGCTTATGCTTGGTGGCGGCAAGGTCCTTGCGCTTAAGGACCAAGTCAAGATTGAAGGAGTACTATTTCAGGAACACCTAGCTGAGGTCGTTCCAAGTCTTTATCTGGGCCATATCCAAAGCGGTGAACCACTTCAGTGCGCGGCCAGTCAGACTTTTTTGGAAGAGTCAGATTAATAACCTCTCGTCAACCTAAAGCTGCACGAGATCTCCGTAGTATGCCCTTATATGTGAGATAGGGAAGCCTTTACCATTGTATTTCTCAAAATCCAGGACTTGGAAGTTCGGTGGGAGAGTAGCCTTTGGAAAGTAGTAGAGGTCTCAGAATTGGTAATACTGGAAGTCTCTTCCCTACACTTGTCGAAGTGCTTTTTCGAGATCACCCACTTTGGCATGGAGGGCGTTCGAAGTCGCTGCTGTTGAGAGTGGTGTAGCTGGGGTAGGTCCTACGTACACCATATGGGTCGCACCGAGATGCTCCTTTGGATTAACCAACGCATCTGTTGGTGTTAGTGCGCGATGGCTAGCATACCCGTGCACTGGTGTAAAGTGTTGTGGGGTATATGCAGCAACCTGATTCTGATGCAAGGAGAGAGAGGGAGATGTATGCTGAGCTAAGTGGGTGCAGTGTGAGCGAGGTGCAGTTGCGGTCTCGGGACAGATCCGAGGATTGTGCCCTGAAGGTGTTGCGCCC
Organism: Posidonia australis; assembly: GCA_024699735.1. Lineage (NCBI taxonomy): Eukaryota > Viridiplantae > Streptophyta > Magnoliopsida > Alismatales > Posidoniaceae > Posidonia > Posidonia australis. The sequence goes on along the minus strand of JAMKQA010034521.1, from coordinate 9,897 downwards.
CTGCCACGCCTAGATGCTGGCCACCAGCTGCATAGGAGGCATGCTATGCAAGGACTAGTGGTGGTGCTGCAGGTGGAGTCGGTCCCACCATCGTCAAGGCTGCGAGGAGCTAGGGTGATGGTTGGGGAGGTAGTGCAGTGGGTGCAATATGACATGCGAGGGAAGGCAACAGAGGGACCTATGGCCCCGTAGGGGGAACAACAGGAGCTAGAACAATATAGAAGTCCATGCCCTGAAGCTTTTGAGCAAGCTCAAGAAACTACTGAGTGTAGAGGACATGGGACCCGTCGGTAGCAACACTAGAGGTCAAGGTCAAAGGCACAGAGGATCCAAGAGGAGGTTGGACTCCAAACTGTCCAGCAGGGATAGATTCTATCAATGATGTCACCGCAGACAACTGGGTGCCAAAAGTAACAGATCTAGCTAGGGGATAAGTCAGAGGTGGGGTCTCTCGAATGTGTGTGGCCATCACAATGACGGCCTCAATGACCAGCTCTGTAGTGGAATGAGCCTGCCAGTTTCTGGTACCCGAGGGATTCCCGATCACCAGGAAACCACTCTTGGGACGAGTGACAAAGGCAAGAGAGGTCAATGTCAAAGGAGGGACCGAGGTGGCAGTCACCTCCGGTGCAGTAGAAGTCAAAGGCTCAACAAGATGCTGGGACAATGCAGAACAAGAGTGAGTGAGAACCAGACACCTGTGATAGGACAAAGAATGGGTCCTAGGACGAGCTATCATTGACGGCGACGGGTAGCTCAGGAAAGGATGATCAAGATTTGTCACCAAAGGGGAAACAAAGAACAAGGACTTTTGAGCTCCGACAGAGGAACTCACACAATAACCTAGAAAAGAGAAACAGGAATCATGGAAACCAAATGTGAGTAAATGAAGACACAAATGTATTGTTATTAGGGTGGCATGAATGGCACACATGCATATGAATGAAACTAATATGCTCTCTCTCACCAACTAAGTGTTTCCTAAAAGGCCATCTACTCTGGGATCACATATGGGTAAATAGGTCTCTGACTCAGGCTAGAAAGAAAGGTCCCCGCTCTAATCCTTGCTAAAGTGTAGTTAGTGAAAGGGTGGTGCGTTGGTGGCCTCGTAACCTATAGTACTGTAGACACCCCTTGATGCTTGCAATTGGACAAAACACTAACAAGACTCTAAAAAACCCCCAGAACAATGTACAGGCCTTCCCCAAGTTTCAAGAGCCACCGAGTCTTCTAAACGAGCCCTAGTTCTTGCCTACAATAGCCGTCGTTGGAGCTCCGATGAGATACGATCGGGTAAAGGATGAGGGGCCCCATTCTTGCGACAGCATGAGGGGAAATCGTCCTCTCAGCGTCCCAAATCTTCCAGGATCCCTGGACCGTCGGGTCGTTGCCCTTACAGCCTCATTCTTCTCTGGCACCGTCACCAAAGCAACCCCGACGGCGAGGGGGGTGGAGAGCCTGTTCTAGCCATCATCATCTAGATCCAGACCATTGGATCTTTCCCTCTCCTCCTTTTCTTGCTCCTTGTGAGGTATGATCTTCAATCAGGCTTTGAGATGCTCTAGATGAGCATCCTTGGTGGTCGTCGACGATGGAGTTTAGTCGTCGACTATCGTCGTGTTTTTAAAAAAAAAAAATTGTAAAAAAAAAGTTTTCTTTGAATAAACTTCTAATACTTTTGTTTTCTTACAGTTAGATCCTTATTTTCTTACACATAGGTCCTTTTCCTTACTTTTAGGTCCCATTATACTTTTTTTTAATCATTTAAATAATGTTCGTCTTGAAATATTGTAGAGGAACCCCTACAAATTCTTAAAAATGTTTTCCAGGCTTTAAAGTTAAGACAAAAGCCCCTTGATTTGCTTTTATGCATTTAAGTACAAAAGTTTTGCATTTAAAACCCTGATCTTTGTTGAAATAGTACTGAATGCATATTTCTCTATTTAAATTGCAAGTTTACCCCTGTGAATTTAAATATTTGCTCAATTGTGACCTGAATTGCATTTTAGCCCTTGAATTTTACTAATTTCACACTAAGTGCATGTTTTCTAGGGTAAATTTGCATGTCAATCCCTAGAACTTTCTATTTTCAAACATGGACTCGTTTTCATGCATATTTTACCCTGAATTTCCATAGAATTGCATTAAATACATGTTTTGATGGCAAAATTGCATATTGATCCCTAGGAATCTTTAATTTGACAAAAAAGTGCACAGATTTGCACATTTGACCCTAGATTTCCTAAAAATTACATAAAATGTCTTTTCTATGTATTTTTGATGATTTAGCTTCAGAATTTCAGTTTTCATTTGGAATTTGGGATTTTTGCACAAAACCCCTAGAATTTACTTTTTTACACTCTTACATGTATTTTGCACATTTTGTTGCACTTTTTCATGCATATTTTCATGTGCCTTCTTCCTTTCATCATCCACGCATTTCTAACTCATTTCAAGCTTGGTTATCCCATTGTTTATCGGATGTCTTCCGACTTTCGCGATTTAGATTTGATTTGGCTTTCCATCTCCCTTGGGCGTACATTAACAGGCTTAACAATGCCGACATTGTCCCGAATGTGGATTATTTTCCCCAATTTGATTTTCATGAATTTCTTCGAGTTTCCATTGATTTGCATGACGCTTTCCGAGAGTTTCTCGATTTTCACAATTTTCCTCATCGCCCATGGGCATACAGTAAAGCGGGCACTCTCAATGCCTACAATTGTCCCTTGGATTAGCATTTTTCCTTTTATTCATTTCTTCTCTTTGATTTGGCATGTTTTCGTAGTCAATTTAAGCATTTGCACTTAGAATAGGCAAGCATACACACAATAAACCATTTAGCAAGTAGGAAACTTAGAAAGACCAAGTTCTTCGAGTGCATGAGGGTGCCTAGGCCCTTCCCCCTGCGTAACAAGAATCCTTACCCTTTCTCTCGCCCGCATTGAGTTGTGCACTACATCCATTAGGCACGAAGCATACATGTTTTCTTCTTGGTTTTCTTTCGTGTTTGGTTTTCCTCGTCTTTCCATTAAAAGACTAGGTGGCGACTCCTTTCCATATCCTTTCTTATCTTTCCTTGGTGTCTCCAAGTCTAGTCTTCTTCTCCGGATTCACCATCTTTGCTGTGACCATATTGGAACTCCTCGTGTGCTTCCACACACCGTAAGGAGAGCATGCAAGGTTCCACCGGCATGATCACAAGAACTGGCAACTCCGCTAGGGATAACCAGATTCTAGCTTTTGTTTTGGTTTTCTTACTTGTCTTTGGTCTATATACTTTGTACTCTTTTGCTTGTTCTGTTTGCTGGTACATATTTGAATGAACATGTCTTTTTGTGCCTTTTTACACTATTGCTATGCCATTGCACGTGCACATGGCCTAATTCATGCTTTTTGTCAATACTTGCTTTTATTCACCTACTTGTGAGCACCACACCAACACATGCCATGTTCATGCCTTTTGCTTGTTGATTGATTTTTTAGATGCCATGATTGTGTGTTTTCTTCCCTTCATTTGTATTTACCATGATTAGGAGAGTAGAGATATGTTTGCTTCCCTATCTGGTTAAAATAAAACACACAAACTCAGATATACAAATAATAAGGCATAACTAGAGACAAATGCTCACAAATCACTAGGGTTTCATAAAACTCAAGTAAAAGACACAAAAGCATATCGCATGATTGATCATATAGGGCATGCAACTTCTCCTCTGAGTCCACCCACATTTTGCGAAGGACAATCCTAGTAGCCCATTCTATAGCTTTGGTGTTGGACGTGTTGCTAGTTTGTCCCCCCTTGTCTAGGGTCGTGTCGGTGCTAGTAGAGGGTACAGCTCCATGCTACTGCAAAAGACGAGGTCAGCAACGCACCACTCGTTCACTGCTTGCGCTTTGGCTAGGATTTAGAATGAGAACCTTACTTTTCTAACCAGAGTTAAAACCTAAACCCATGAGTGCATCCCATATGGTCGACCCTATGTGGGACATGCATGGTGAGAGAGAGCATGTTAGTAGCATTCATGTGCATGTGTGTCATTCATGCCACCCTAACAAACAATTGCATGGCTAACTTACTTCTTCTGTTATTTTGTCTTCACTTCTTCACTGGCACATTAGGTTTCTTCCCTTTGTTAGGTATAGAGTTCTGTGTGTGAGTTCCTAGGTCTGAGCCTGGGAGTTCCTTTCTGTAACATTAGTCTTGAGGCACTGTTCTTGACTATCTTTCCTCGAGCTATTCGTCACATCCGGCGATAGCTCCTCGTAGGCGTCATCCTCTAGTTTGCAATTGCAGCCCCATCCTTACCCATTCACGGTCTGTTATGGCCCAGCGATCTTTTGAGTCCTTTGCACCGGCTGCTCTGGAGGGGATTCCTGTTTCCGCCCCTCCTTTTTCTTTTACTTTGACATCAATCACTCCATTTGCACTCCATGATAGCCATTTTCAAGTGCCTAGAGTTCCTTGTCCGTCGGTTTAGGGACACTAGCAGACCCTTACTGGTCTGGAGCCCATAGTTGAGGTGGTTACCATGACTACCACCAAGGCATCCAATCTGATGATGTCCTGTCCTTCAGTTGACCCTATTTCGCTTGACACACAGCTGGTTGCGATTGCTTCTTCAGTAGGAATTCAACCCGCAGCATCCTTGAACTTCCAGCCCCCTGTGACATCTCCTCGACTTGCCCTTCCGGCCCTCGATATTGCTACCAACGGGTCCATAACTATGCAATCTCAGCAACTTCTAGCCCTTGCGTAGAAGCTGGAAAACATGGCCTTCTCTTTGGATCCTACTCTAACTGTGCCTATTTGTCCCATTCCTGAGGACCCCACTCCGCCTTCTCAGGCACTTCACGTTGCACTAGTCACACCACCACTGCAGCCGTCGCCACAGCTTCCTGTTGTCCCGATGACAGGCATTCCTACTCTGCCAATAGTATCACTACCACAACATGCACATCATATTCCTCCCTCTACTGGTGGTCTGCCTTTTAGGCTGACAGGAGTACAACAGCCTGTGAAACCGATCATACCAGTTCAGCAGCTGTTACTCCCACACACAACAACATGCCCAACATAGCATATCATTTCTATACCCTTCCATCAGATATAGGCTTTAGCATGCACACCACCACAAATAGCGCACATGCACGGGTACGCTAGTCATCACGCCACGGCACCAGGTAGCGAGGTGATAGATATGGAGGAGCACACAGGTGCTATAAATACAGCGTAAGCGAGACCCACCTCGGCTTCACATTCAATGTTAGTAGCAACCTCGGATGCACTTTTTGCTAGGATGAATGACCTAGAGAAAGCACTACGACAAGTGTAGGGTGGAGACCGCCAGTCTTATTCCTTTCGGGACCTCTGCTATTTCCCAAAGGTCATACTCCCTCTGAACTTCCATATCCTAGAATTTGAGAAATATAATGGGAAAGGCTACCTGATATCACACCTTAGGGCATACATCAGCGATCTCACTCAGTTACAGGTTGACGAGAGACTTCTCATTCGCCTCTTTCAGAAAAGCCTCGCAGGTTCAGCTCTAAAATGGTTCACGTCTCTGGATATGGCCACTATAATGACCTGAAATGATCTAAGCCAAGCTTTTCTAGAGTAGTACTCTTTCAATCTAGACATGGTCCCAAAGCACGAGGACCTAGTCGCCACATGGCAGAAGCCCCACGAGCCGTTCGGGCAGTACGTCAGGTGCTGGCGAGCCCTCGCTTCACAAGTTCGCGATAGACCTTCTGTTGAAGAGTCTATCGGAATAATAATTTGAGGAGCGTAGTCAGCCACTGGGGCTCTACTAAGCATCCAGCCTATTTCCACCTTTACATCCCAAATCAAATATGGCACTCGAGTCGAGAGCTCACTGAATAGCAGAAGCTTCCCTGCAATAGTAGCATTCGTAAAGCAGACTATGGCTTTAGGCGGAAACAGTAACAACAATGGTGGCAACAATGGATCCAACACTGGGTATGCACGGAAGAAGGACTCTGCCAAGAATGCTATAGCATATGTTGGGGCTCTTGTTATGCCGACCAGTGTGGTGAGCTCGTCAGCTCAAAAACAAGTTGTCTACTCTCCTACACTTAGAGCACCACACACATCACAAATCACTACCACCGTCAAGCTAGTCTACCAGCCCACATCGGCAAGGCAAGGACGCTACCCGGGATCAAGGTGGCTCCCACGACCTGAGAGAGATTACACTTCTCTAGTTGAGCGACTGAGTGTCATATTTCCTAAAGTAGCGTCACTACTGAGGCTTCCGGAAATCCGCCCACCACCCAACCCACTTTTGTCATGGTTTAAAGTAGATTTATTATGTAGTTTCCATAGAACCGCTGGGCACTCTATGAATAACTGCTATACACATCGGAATGCAATCCAAAGCTTGATTGACCGAAAGGTCATCGGTATTAACACACAGGAGGCAGAGACTGTGCCCGCTGCACATGCATCTCATTCCTCTGTATCCACATCTAGCAACATAGTCAACCGGCCTTTGCCTAAGCATGCACCGGGAACTTTGGGAGTCCATTTCCTTTCTTTTGGTGAGGCTGCACCTTTTGATCCTCCTCTGCTTAACCATGATGTTTTAGAACCGTTCTCCTATCAGCTTGATCAGTCTCTCATTGAAGCATCCAATTCCATAGTCAATATGATCCAACTGACTGCTTTACTGAGGTGCACGGCTGCAAGACCTACTATGCAATCCACCCCTTCAACAATCTGTTTGTTAGCCAAACCAAGGCTTGACCTGACCCACCAAGAGCCAATACCTACTCTGCCAGTTTCAGTCCTAGTGGAATTGAGGGCCCATGCTCCTGTGGTCATCAACATGAGACAGGATACTCCCTGCATGCCTTATAGCTATACAACAGAAATATGTGCTGAGGTAATGCGGTCAAGATGGGTATACAAGGCCCCAGTTCCGGCAAATAAAACCAGCCAGCTTACAACTTCATCTTCTCAATCAAAGAACCAGATCCCCAATCCAATCCCTGAAGAGACAGTCACAAGAGCTAACCCCACCACTACCAAGGCTGACTCGCTTATGGCTGACATCACTGCCCAGTTAAAGAAAGTCAAAGCAGACATCTCCATCTGGGACCTAATCTATACTTTGGCTGAACACCGAGAGGCATTTCTCCTAGTTTTCTAGGCCACTCATGTTTCCCCAACCATACAACCATCAGCCTTGGAAAGCATGGTAGGGATGATAGCCGCACCATAGGTCGTTTAGTTTTCTAGCTCAGAGCTTCGTCCAACAGGGACTAATCATAATCAACCCTTGTTCATCACTGTGTAATACCAAAATTTCCACATTCCTCTTACTTTGGTAGATAATGGTACCTGTTTAAACGTCTGCCCCTTGTGAACCACAAGCTAGGTCGACTTTAAATATGAGGACATTACTCCAGCCATGAAAAGGATTACAGCATTCGATAACTTGCACCATGATGCTCTAGGAATTTTGGTCATTTCCTTAATCATTGGTCCTGCTTGTTTTGAGGTCGAGTTCTATGTTGTCGACCTTGAGCCGTCTTTCAATCTTCTACTTGGGTGCCCTTTGCTCCACAAGCATCAGGTTATCCCCACAACCCTTCATCGAATGATTAAGTTCTGCTGGAACAATGATATTGTCATTGTGATGGCGGAAAACCATGAAAAGGTGAAGGTTGAGGCGGTCTCTTTAGTGTCGCTCCATATTGTCCATTTTGACCCTAAGCTTTCTGATGTGCTCTACCGTGTCAACCGTTTTGAATTGGTCAATTTCATTCCAATTCTCTAGCGTTCCAGTCAATTGGCCGCTTTTGGCAACCCTTTTTGATGGTCGAGAATCTATGTCAAAGGTGAGGGTACGAGAAAGGAGCACCTCTCAGGTGAAATGACCAAGGAATCATCGAACCAATTGCCGTAGAGAGAAGACAATAGTTTGAAGGATTGGGATACGAGTGGAAGCCACAAGACGGATACTCGAGACGTCGTAAGTTCCAAAAGCTCTTTATTCCACAAGATTTAACTAACTTTGTAAGTGCAGGATTGCTAGATCCCAATCAGAGTTTTGTGCTTGCAAAGCCAGAGCAGGATAAACCAGTCAGTGGGACAAAATGGATATGTGTGGAAGATTATTACTCAAAAGAGGGAAATTGTGGACTCCAGAGTAGATTCGACATTGTCCATGCCATCGGGGATAGCTATGTTGGCATTGCCTCCTCTGGAGTCAGCTAAGGGACTTTCTACAAATCCAACTGCAGTCTGGGATTCAGTGGGGGCAGATTCAACAGTAGTAGCATCAGAACATTAGTCAGTTCTGAAGGGGTTGCAGTTGGGACTGCCGGAATCATCGCCTGAGGGGTTAGAAACTATCAATGCCTATTATGTGGATTTCGCTTTCGATGAAGAGGAGGTTGATGCTATAGTAGCCCAAGATGATAGTATGCTCAGTGTAACCATGCCAACGGGGGTGGCCCCACACGGGTAGGTGATGTGTGTGCCAAAGGAGCGACAAAGCCACGGCAAAAAGAAAAGGGAAAAAATGCAAAATGCAGGAGTCGCCACCTAGTCCATTATGGAAGACGAGGAAAACCATAAACACATGAAGAATCATGCAAACAAAATAAAGGGGGGCTACGTAAAACCAGAAATGCGGGTAAGGATCCCTGTTACATGCGAGGAAAGTGTTAGGCACCCTCGCACGCCCGACGAATCGGTCTTCTAATGATTTCTCTTTTGCAAATGAATGTCGGCTTTCAGCCTTTTGCTATACGCCCGAGGGCGACATGCCATGCTATCCTTGGTGCCTTATGCTAGTAGGTTCTTGATGTGTAGGGGTGTGTCTTAATGCTCAGGAGTATCACTCTTTATTTCGGGTCGGGTGGTAATGCAAAGATATTGCATAAACATAATCAATGTTGCATCATTTGAGTGATTTCTCATCATTGCTTACTATATGCCTAAATGCAAGCTAAGATGCAGGAAAACTGTTGAAAACAAAGATGTGCCTTTTTAATGCATCAAGGAAGAAAATCAGATAAAAACCCAGAAGCAAATCGGGTTGCGAAAGCGAACAAAACATCTGAAAGACATGTTGTGCAATACTGAAAACAGGATACTGCGCCTGTTTGGTGTGCCAGACTGGTGCGTCAGTCTGGAGCACCACCTATGTGCATCTAGGTGGGCTAGCTAAATATGCAGAGGTAAGACAGAAAGCCATGCAAAGCAAAACATCAGAGGATGCACTCTGGAAAACATGCTGCAGAAAACATTCAGTAAAACTCAGGAAAACATGCATCTAAAACATGAAATGCAATTGCAAATGGACCCGGTGCTCAAGGGCCAATAGCTTCACACAGGTTCCAACCTACTGAAGCTATATGCAAGGTGCAAGACCCAGTTAGGCCACTGGATCATGGACTGGTACACCAGATTCTCACGAAGGATTAATGTGCAACTAGTATACCAGATTCAGCCTGGAACTGAATACAAAGCAGAGAAAACAAAATGGAAAGCAGTTGATTGAAAGCTGAAGAACACCCAAGTGATATCTCGATAAACCAGAGAATCCAATCAGAAAGAAACAAGCTTAAAACCCTACGATAAAACCATGCAAACAGAGACATAAAAATGCAGGTGCTCTGATCTCTAGCCAGTCTGGTGGCCTATAGAGTGCGTCAGACTAGTGCGCGGGTAGGGTGCGCCTGATTGGTGCATCCCAGGGAATCTGGATCAGACTATAACCTGATCCAGATCCCACCCGATAGAGATGCAAGGAGGATTCATGCAAGTGCTAAAAGGCTCATGCCATGATAAAACTGGAAAACACATGATGCGAGTGCAGGATCGATAACCATCATGAAAACAAAGCATTTGAGATCGAAACA
>JAMKQA010034520.1:0-16286 GCA_024699735.1 Posidonia australis | reverse complement strand
TAGGAAGGCACAACTTTGTTTTCAACTATTTTTATGCATTTTAGATTGCATTTGGCATATAGCAAGGCAAGGATGAAAAATCACTCGAGATTATTAGATCTTTGATCTTATTATGCAATATTCTTGCATCAACACTTGACCCGACATACCAGTGATACTTCTGAGAATTAGGACACACCCTTACACATCATGCACTTATATTTTAGACACCACACGCATAAGCATGGCATGGCATATCGCCCTTGGACATATAGCAAAGGCTGAAAAGCCGACATTTCATAAGCAATAGAGAAACCAATAGAAGACCGATTTATCGGTCGCACGAGGGTGCCTAACACCTTCCTCGTGCGTAACAGGGATCCTTACCCATATTTAAGGTTTACAAAGTCCTTTTTCATTGTTTTTTCATGATTTTCATGTTTTATATGGTTTTCCTCGTCTTCCATTTGAATAGACTAGGTGACGACTTTTGCATTTGCATATTTTTTATTTTTGTCGTGACTTTGCCAACTTTTGCATATTTCGCCATTCTCGCCGGCATGGTTACAATTGCCTAGCGGCTTCCTTATGTTATGTGAGACGTTTCCTTCCTTCAAAATAAACAAAATAGGTCCGGATTAGTTCAAGTGTAGTAAACGGTAATAAAGAAACAGCAAATAATCATGAATAAAAGGGATTGAATACTAACCCGGGGTTGTCCCCACATGCAAATGCAATGACTAACTACAATTATGATGCAAATAATGAAAAAGAAATGAATCAAAAGAAATAAATACTCCCTGCACCCTCATGACGATGCGATGCAAGATGGGGCAGTGGAAGCAATGACGGAGCTTTGAAGGCATTTTTCCCTAAAGGAAAGGTTGGAATTCTATGCAACTAGGCTCTCACAGAGGGGTCAGACAGAGTGGGGGCTGAAGATCTCTCTCACAAGGTCTCTCTCTCTCAGAATATCTCTTCTAGGGTTTCTAAGGTGGTTCCTAGGGTTTTAAAGATGCCTCCAGGGTTTCCAATGATCATTTTGGTATCCGTCCTTGTAATAGTGGACGTAGGGTGCTTGTTTATTGAGGTTGAGCCACCAAATCTTGGAATTTAGCAAGAAATCTTATTTTTGATCTCGTCACCTATACAAACAGCGATAGATTTATCCACATTGCCAAAGCGAGAGGTGACTCCAAGGGATATTCCATTTTTTGCGTAATGCGGAGAATCATGCCTGAAAGGCAATGATATATTTCACGTCAGCTAGTCGTCGTGGTAACTGACAACTGTAGTGGATTTTCCATTTTCTACGTCACACAAAGAATAATGCTTGAAAGGTAATATATATTTCACATCAGCAAGTCGTCAGTGCATGTGGCGCTTAGAGATAAAAAAAGGTAAAATTTTAAAAATCAAAATCTTGAAATATCTAAAAATAGATCAAGACTAAATCCATCTGAATTCATGATTTCCATAATTGAGATGAATTAGAAGATATTTTAAAAATCAAATCAAAATTTGATTTATATCATATCTTCAGAAAATCATAGAAATAAGATGTGGGAATCCATAATTAGTCTTGATTAACAATCATTTAGGGTGTTTTAAAATCGAATCTTTATTTTTAGATTAAATGGGAATTAAATGTGGCTAAAATATTAAAAATATAATGAGCAACATAAAATCTTGATTATGCCACAAAAATAAAGATAAATAACCTTAAATTAATGTCATCCATATTTCTAAGTTTTCCTAAATTAATAGATATTTATAAAGATTTATATGATAAACATATATATTTAAGTGCTAGAAAAACATAGAAATTGTAATAATTAAGGAAAAAATCATGATAATATTTATAAACATTCCATATGTTATATTGTGGCCCCTTGATGATAAAATATATTGAGAGAGACATCTAGGATATCCGTCACCTATATCACAGGTGTTAGATTAACTAGGCGTCCTAGTTAGCAGCAACGAGAATAGTTGCGTTGTGAACTAGCGACTAGATTAGTCACCTACCTTACTGACAACATCCTAGTCTTTTGCAATTTTCCTCCTGCCTTTTATCTAAATCCATAGAGATATGTTAAAAGTCGGGAATATTTCAGAAATTCCGTAAAATCATAAAAACATTTCATTTAATATCAAAATACTCAAATCTGCCACCAATTTGTGTAAGACGGGAGTATCAGCTCTGCCACAGCTAGCGACTCGCACTAAAAATGTTCAAGGGGTTCGAACCTGCCTCTTATTTGAGCATATTAGTTTTGCCAGGGCTAATGACCTTGAAATAAGTAAGATGAAGAATGTTTTTAAAGAAATCAAGGAAAACTTGAAAAATATGTTATAAATCCTTAGTAATGAGATTTGAGACGCCTCAAAGGTTATTATCCTTACAAACTCTAAAAAATGCGAAAATGAGATATCTACAGGCGACATTTCATCGAGTAGTTTGAAGTGCATATGCTCCCAATACAAAATCTATCAAATAAAAAATATTTAAAAACAATGAACATTCAATTTTATTTTATTAAATCATGAGCAATTTAAATAAAATCTTATACTTGAAAGATTGTTAGATAACCAGCCAATTGTTTTTCTTTTTTGTTGGCAGCACCATCAAATTAGACATATAAACTAGCTAGAGTTGCTCCATGCCAAGAGTATTGACCACAAGTCTCAAAATCGTGAAGTAAAACTAAATATCGTAAGTGAACCTTGTCACCAAACTTGTTAGCTACGATAGTACTACATCCAAGCATGTAAAGAATGTATGCTCTTGCTACACAATTAATTTGAAGCCGCATGGCATCTTCTAGCACCAACATGAACTATTGTTGCAACCATCTGGGAGTAACAAATCCATTATGTCCTATATCCTCTGGCATAGCCCCAAAAGCTAAAAATGTAAACTATACTAGTCTAGATCCTGAGTGCCACTAATTACCCATCTATCAATACACAATCTAGAAATTACAATAACATCCTCTAATGTTATTGTCATGTGTGAGATGTGTCTTGGACACCATCTCTCAATCATAACACTCAACAAAGACCAAGCCAGTGACACTAAAGGGACTAGGGGGGGGGGGGGGGTGGGGGGCCTTCCTTAAAGACATAAGGAGTATATCTAAGGACTTATTACTCCATCTAAACAAGTATTTTATGTGATAAAGTTCAACGAGAAACAGTAGCCTCGACGGTGAACTAAGTCTTGAGTGCAATGGTTTCTTTGCATCCTCAATTAATTTTAAAAACTAATCTGCATCTTCACTGATGGGTTCCTCAATGAGTACATCATCCTCCCCGTCATCTATGTCATTGTCCATGGATTCCAATCCAAAAACATCACACAACATCTCATGCATGCCATCATTAACCCTTTCGATAAAAGTATAGTTCTTGATGACGAAACAGAAGGCATCTCACCATGTCTTGTCCAAATACGATATCCAGGTATAATTCCATTTATTATTAGATGCTCATACATAGGTTCTCTCGTGTGGATGCTTCTATTGCCACACTTGATGCATGGCAATGGTATATAACCAGGGTTAAGTCTTTTATTATTGGCTAATGCAAATTCTTAGAATTTTTCAATCCCAAAAATATATGCTTTGTCAAATCTGTTATCAATGTCCATTCACGATTTATCCAAGACTGAAGTCATCTATCGATACAAATTTAGAAAAAACAAATAACTTGAATACTATGAGAAACACATTGCAAACAAAGCAGTATTATGAAAATTTATTAAGAATTAAAAAAATAAGAAGAAACTGATACCAAATAGCTTCTTTAATAACCATCACTAGAAAAGCAGCTCTACAAGATTAATTGCTAGACTTGATGAAGGCCGGCAGATAAAACATATATTATCACCACAGAAGCCGGAGAGGTGAGAAATCAAAAATGACCTTAAATTTGTAATTCCTTTTTTCATTCAATTCATCAAACCAATGGACTTCCCAAATTTGTCAAGAACAGCTGGAATAATCCAAGAACAAAATTCAGGGAAACATATATGTAACTTGTACGTTAAGAAACACAAGAGAAATCTATGATACTGAAATATTATTTCCTTCATAGGGCTCAAATATTAGTCTGGATTCACCAAGATATAGGGAAAGGCATTGCTACTGTTCCCAATTTTAAAATCAATGTAGAACTTTCAGACAAGAACCACCATTACAAGTGGAATAGTGTAATTGAATCCATGCTGCAAGAACAAGCATTGGAAAAGGAATTTCTTAGCCTTGCGAATGATCAACTAAAACTGATCCAAAACATACAAGTGGATTACATCATGTCAAAGGTTTTTCATGCTGATTAATCTAGTCACCTACATAGACCTAGTCAAGAAATACCTAATAACACTTGCCACGATTATATATATTTTTGACTTATTATTAAGAATAACTTGAGTCACAGGCCTAATTCTTCTTTTCATCCAAATGGACAGACAATAGACAAACTATTACTCCAAATCAGGTATTTTTCAATAGGTACTACTAGGGTATCGTTGAATATTGGCATGTAATATCAATGTTGGGGTCTTTACCTTTTTTTATGGTTAAGAACATTAGCACTTCAATTAAAACACCACAACTAGGAATGTAACGAAGATACTAAAAGAACTCAGTGTGATCAGAGACACACATTTGCTGAACTTAGATATGTATGCCACAACTCTGAAAGAAACATATAAGAATTTGCACCTTGCTTACAATATGAACTGGTATCAACTCGACTATGATAAAAATACAAAATAAAAACGTAAAATATCTTCATGGATCTAGTCTCAGATGCAAAAGGAATTTCTTAGATTGTATATATGAATGAAGAGATATACTTGAATCACTACGACAAGGTAAATATGATCACAACAGAACTTGTTGTACTTATATATGCCAATCAAAACAATAACTGACATTGATACAAGAATGATAAAATCGTGGAGCTAATTCCCGTGATAGCTTTGTGAGTTAACTTTAAATCAGAGGAATAAACATCTAATTTGGAGTTTCCCAAAGCAAGTAATAAATAGAAGATTGATGAAGGTTATGACGGAAATTGTAGAAGTTGAGTACCTATTGAACCTCACGCATGTCAAACAATGATTCCGAAAAAATGAAATTATAAACCAAGCAAAAAAATTACCAAACAGAAAAAATTCCCTGAAATAAATCGTCAAGGCTTCAAACTGAAATTGTAGAACAAGTCTTTTTGGTTCATTGTTTTGTTCGTTGTTTAATATTGTAAAAGAAAAAATAAAATTATTTACCTATAGGAGGAGGAAGACCACAAAATTATCGAGGCTTCGAGGAGGAAGAGGAGGACGCCAACTATGTCTTAGCTGAGTTGAACACCGATGATCGTGGAGGAGGAGGGCTTGACCGGAGACTACAGAGGATCGGATCATGTCGATGACAAAGGAATGGAGATGGAGGCGATTTTGTTGGAGGATGGGTTGGCTAGGAGGAGTAGAGGAAATGGGTTTCTTTGGAAGAAGAGGAAGAGACTTATTGCAGAAGAATGAAAAAACCTATGAATTTTTTCAGTCACGTGGTTTTTACTTACCGACGGAAATACTGTCAGTATTATTTAATTATCGATGGAAATTCCATCAGTAGTAGATTTCTTCTTTTATCGACGAAATTTTCGTCGATAAATGACTATATTTATTTATTTACTGACGAAAATAAATTCGTCGGTAAATTTTCATCAGTAATAAACAATTTTGTTGTAGTGATATACAATACTCTTACTGAAGTAGCATCATACATGAGTGAATGTGGATTGGATTAGTCCTCTTAAACACTAGTTTCGATTGATTCCTTGTGAGTGCAACACTATAGTTGATTGCGTGTTTAAACGAAAAATGAAAAGGATTGAAGACTAGTCGTGTTGCGGAGAAAACCTCTAGAAGAAAATAGTTTTGGGAAAAAAACTTTGAGAAGAAAATAGTATTGGATGATCTAGGACATATTTAGAGCAAGGTGATGGGTTATTTTCTTCTTCTTTTTTACCGTTTTTTTCAATTTTAACACAAGAAATTTCAAGGAATGCAATTCTCTATTTTTTTTTGTCCTTCGACATGTAAAATAATTTCTAACAACATCCAAATTCATATTTGTATTCAAAAAAATTTATGAACTATTATCCATATTCGTATTTGCAATCAATTCGATACATAAAACAAACATTCGTATTCGAAAAAAGAGAGTAATGAATCCAGATTCAATCTGAATATTTAGATTTGTATTGCACCCTTAGTGGGAGGGTATTTAGTTTTGTGCACTATTTTTAGGAGGGAAAATAAGAGACAAAGGTATGTTTTTTGTGCACCTTTTCAATTCTCCAATAATATCAAAATTTGGCAATTTATATATATTACATTGAGAAAATCAATTAGGATTATATATTGTTGTTATAGTTGGTAATTAAATTAATGATTACGTTCTTATTTTTAAATTTAAAGATTAATCAATTTATTTAGAACTCTTTAGTTATCATATATTCTAATAATGAAGAAAACCATATTCTAAATAATGGAATATGGACATTTTCAATTTTTCTTTATATGTTTTTTTATGAAGATATTTTGTCTTTGTATGCTCAACCCAAGAAGGGGCATTTGGCTTCTCTTATTTTCTTACTACATTAATGGAAGAGAGAAGGATTACTCCTCCTTGTCATACCCATTTTATCCTTGAACAGTTTTCTTTTTACAATTTTATTTTAGGTTTACTTAAGTCCACATTTATATTTGAGAAAGGAGAATGCATTGTTCACAATAGTACTCTTTTGGAACGCATCTTTTTTACTTCATCTCTATTGGTATATAAGGTTGTTTTGGAGGAGCTTAAATCAATCATTACAAAGGATTTGTTATATTTGTAGATGTTAGAATTAGTCTTTAGAAGGCTCAATAGTAAAAATGAAATGTGGTCCTTGTTATCTTTCAACAAATAGGAGATTTTAAAATTAACAGATTGTTTACATTAATATTTCAAAATATTGTGGTATATATGTTACCACTTGAGTTATTCAACAAATTACACTACACATGCTTTGCATGTGCGCGGCTTAGTCATATAAAGGATGCAACAGTTGAGATCATGGATCCTTGGAATGGTGCTGGTCCTACTGCCTCTGCTAGCTTCTCGTGAAACGTCACCAGCTTCTGCAAATCAATAATTTATTATAAGATTCGAAGTTGCATGGAAGTATCGGGAGACGAGAGAAATTAACTAATCTGTGTCAACGTTTCTTTCCTACTCGGCCTGGGTCATTGCACTTCCTAACATATTAATTAATTACTAGTGATGCTAGTTGATTTTGCTTAATATAATGCACATTTATGAAGTTAGTCAGTTGAAACAATTGGATTGATATAATTAATTACATTGCCATCTCAGTGCTCTGTATACATGTATACGCGCACTGTTCACAGATCATCACACGGTCGGTAGCCGCGGTTGACTATTCCTGACAAATCAGATTTTAGAAGAGACTCTCCGAGCCTCGTGGAGTTGACGTAGTCCTGCGGTATGTGTGCAGGCAGCCCTGGCACCACCAATCCAAGACATCTAAGAAACGTCAAGGTCCACCCTTCTCTGTAATCACGGCCTCTCGTCTTCCCAATAACGAAGCTCCGGAACAGCTCATACGCTGCGTTCAAGTACTTGGGGACGAGGTGGGTCAACGATAAGTAGTTCTTGTTCGGCTCCTCGGTCACCACCTGCACCAAATAGAAATCGTTATTTCTTTTCTTGAGTAATACCTATACATCGGAGCTCTGGAGTGACATCAAAAAAATACCAAAGAAAGAACGTACGACTACTCACCTCGCCGTGGTAAGAACTGTTGTAGTACAGGCACTTTCCGAAGTGCTTGTACTGGAAGATTGGTTCGTCAAACGGCAACCTCGGAACGATGTCGTTGCCGTAGACAACCCGGACGTACCTCTCGCCGAGCAGTCGGGTCAGGAACCTCGCGAGCTTCTCGTTCCCCACTCTGGGCTGCCCAAAGGTGTACACCCCCTCCAACCTCTCCAGTATCTGGTCCTCCTCGTGGAACATCAGCACCAGCGGGAAGAGTACCGCCAGTGCGCCACCCAGGCTGTGCCCGGTGATGACAAGCTTCGCGTTCGGGTTTTCTTCCGTTAGCAACTGCCTTAATCTCCCTCTGACGGCATAGTACGCAAATTGTGAGCTGCTGTCTCCGATCTCCTTTGGCCACTCGCCGCCATTTTGCATCCCTAAGGCTCTCATGAAGCCCTCGTGGATCCTGCCGGCTTCGCTGTGCTCGTACCACGAGAAGTCGACGTCGGTGCACCACTGGATCATGTCGAATGGTTGTGTTCCTCGGAAGGACACGATTATTAGGTCCGGATTGACGTGCTTATCAGAAAACATCACGGCTTGGGTGGAGAGCAGGTTGCCATAGTAATCTGTGGGAAAAAAAGAAACGACATCAGAGATAGGTATCAATCGATATATATATATATACATATATATATATATATCTGTTGTGTTAAAGAAATTAACTAGCAAGGGTTTTTAGTTTGTACCATTTGAGCAGTCGAATACCTCATAGAGCTCCATCTGCGTGCACAAATTAGTCAACTTAGCGTGACATGTTAAAGTTGGCAACCACTTAATAGCAAGTATTTTACTTGAATTATAGATGCACTCTATTGATGTGTTAAAGGAAAGAATCTTACATTCCAGTGGTTTTCTACTACATCCTTGATTGTTGCAGGGTTCTCATAAGCTAGTTTTGCAGCCATTATTGTGAGTGCGGGAAGGTATCTCCCATCTCCAGCTCTTATTTTCTCGTCCAGATCCTCTCTGACATCTGCATGACCTATTATAGATCTGTACGAGCTAGTTTTTGTATCCGGGAACACCAGCTTTTCCCCTGCACAACATCACAAGCAGCAAACCCTATTCAATCAGCTCATGCGGGCATGTACATGAACAACTTCATATGCGTACTTTATGGAGAAAAAAGTAGCTGATGGATTCTTAGTTCTTACCATGTAAGATTTCGGAGACGACTGCAACAAAACCCCGGTTTGCAATGAGATTTACCCAGTCCTCGATTGTTCTTCCGATCCACGCAACGGGCCCTTTTATGTATAGAAAGATTATCTGAATAATAATGGAAAAGGAGATGAGGAGCCGCTGCTTCAACCCAACCAGAGGACCTTGCTCTTGCTCATCGCACTCCAGCAAGTTGTTCTTAGATACGTCACCAGTAAGTAGCAGACCTAAAAGATTAGAAACTCCACCAATATCTGGTCTTAGAATAAAACGTCTTTCGAAGCCATTTCTTCTATCCATGGCCGCAGATATCCGCAGAGTATGCTAGCCGAGGAGGAGGAGGAAAGAGGGAATAGCAATCTTCTTTTGTTGGGATCTGTAACAATGGTAACGGAGAGATTACTTATAAGCGCGCGTACAGACCAAGCATTTTGGCTATTCCTCCTTGTTATTTCCGTCATAATAATATCTGTTGACCTGGTTGTAATCAAAACACGTCCAGGGTAATAAGGTATACAGATTAGATTTTATTATATGTTGTCTGTAGAAATTCATGTTCCAAGCAATTGTTAGAACGTTGATTGGTAATATTCCGTTGACATGTTCAAATGATTTACACGATGTCTTTGTTGTTCATAGGTCCATTTGGAACAGCGGCTTTTGGACGCAAGTGTTTTTCTGGACGCAAGTGTCTTTCCAAAAAAAATCTTCCAAAGTCCTTTTTTTTTTAAATCTTGAAAAGCAGTAAACAACTTTTCTGTAATTTAAACTAAAAAAAAAAACTACAAATAGACAACGATTATATACAATTTTTGATAAAAAGTTGGATTTTGATTGAAGATGTAGTTCCAGAAGTAGTTCCAAGAGAGGCTCTAATACTTTAGTTGGTTTGATTTTTAATAAGTTGAACAAATGAGTTTAATGGAAATCATAAATTACATGGGAACCGTTCAACAGACTTCTTCTTCTCGGGTTGTATACTAGTATAGTCTGATTCATGCTTGCAAAATAAATTAAGGATCGTATCTTGGTCAATACTCACCATTAGCCACTCGGGACCTTAACGAATTGAAATATTCGACGCGTTGCCTTAATTTGAATGAAGAGGTTTTCACACGTATACCATCCAAAATTGCATTACCAACCACCAAGATATCTGGAAAGGTTGACTTATACCATCCAGCCTCGAAAAATTATTACAAAATTTGTCGAGTTGAAAAATGTATGTTAGACTCCGGACAATAAATAATGGAATGTTTCCCAACGTCATTTGTTTCTCATATCTTGCTGATAGAAATTAACAACCCAATTTGATGCATGTAAATCATTCTATATGTAAACGATTTTGTCTTTCCAATTCTAACACCATCTTATACATAATTCTTGGTCAACAATATATATATATATATATATATATATATATAATGAAGTTCATAATCCTTAAATAAAATAATAAAATTATTAACCCAAATTGTAATCATTAATTAAAAAAATAAACCTTGATAAAAAAAAAAAACTAATATACAAGTGGGAGGACAAGTTAGCCATTCTAGGTCTTTGGGTTGGCTTTTAACTCATCAAAGTTAGGATTTAATCAAGTATCTGAGAGTGATGGCATATTGTGATTATTTTTTCTGAGAATGGATAGTATAAGCTGGTTTTTTTAAAATTCTTGATGGTATTTGTGTAATATTACTAGTTTAGGATGCATACTATACTTATAAAAACCCCTTTGATTGTGGGTAACACTAACTCTCCTCGTAATTATCCACATTTGTGTCGTGTAACATGAGATGCGTGTGAGTAGAATACACTTCCGACCTTGGCGTTTGAAGTATTCTACAAGTTTGGCTTTCCTACAATTGTGCCAGTACAAGAATAATTATGAAATTAAATAGTTCCAATCTCTTAATTCCTGTTGATTTCAGTGAGCTAAGCTAAACTCAAGCCTATTTAATTAATAAGGTGCAAACTTATTTATGTCAGCCAACCACTCAAGTGGATGCAAGTTTGTGCTGAGATCATAATTCGTTGGTTGGTTGGAGATTAGGTAGAGTCATATTTAAGGTTGTTAGGTAGTTACTTATGTTCCTTTAATGACCTCCCCTTGAAGTGAAGTGTATATAAACCTTGTAACCCATAGATTTGTATTCGTTTGACTTAGAAAGTTTAGGAACATTTTAAAATCTAATACACGGAAGTCTATGTTGTTTCCCTAACCAACTTAAGTAGCTAATTAGTTGACCATTTTTGTGCAAATTTGGAACTATTATTTCTCACATGGACGTATGTCTTAGATTCACGTGGCTGGTGGTGGATGCAAACTTCTACCCGGTTGTGTGCTGATTGCTTCAATTATTTCTAACTCCAATCGTACCTCTTGGACTTCCTTTCAAACACAAACATTTCAAGGACAAGAAGAAGTTCGACCTCTAGATGCCAATTGCAGCTAACTATTTGAATAAACGATTGCTTTGCAATCAGGATGTTTCACACGTTTCGATTACTTAGCACACGCAATCTTTCGAAGTAGAGAAAAGGTTTTAAGTTTGCTTTACCTGGTCGTGAATGATCTAGACTAATTAGAGTTTTAAAAAAAAAGAAAAAAAAAAGGGTGCAGTCAAAGAAGAACAGAGGCGGCGGGAAGCGGTTTCATCGAGATTCGCCCAAAAAAAAAAACGTGCAGCCAAAGAACGAGGGTGGGCAGTCACTCCCCATTCTAAAGGATATAGCAGTCAAATTTGTTGATATTGGATGATGTTTTGTCTGAACGAACATGGTTGACACAGTCAACGTCATTGATTTCTAAAATACCAGTAACCCTTCTTCATCGGTATCGCTTTGTTCCAGTGTGCTCCAGCAGATCTCGCACGCACAGGGAGGTAGTTCCGGCCACCGCATCTCTTGTTCCGGGGGCTGGCGAGCCACTCGTGCGCGGGGAGGATGCCGCTGGCATGGCTGGCTCCGGTGTGAGTGGGTAACCGTAGCTGTAACATCCACGTCCATTGATAATCTCATGTGTGCGGATCCTAGGGAATTGATAGGGGAAAATGCAACATTATCGTCAATAATCTCATATATTTGATTTGTGTACACGGATTCTTGTATGACAATACAAATACACATGGTTGTGTGATCCATGGTATCATCAGATATTATCTCTCTTCTACAGGATATCACCCAACGATTGGGATTGATTGATGTAAGAATTTATGTATATAAAATATTTTCCTTATGCAAATATCATCTACATGTATATAAATATTATCTCTCTTCTACGGGATATCACCCAACGATTGGTATTGATTGATGTAAGAATTTATGTAACTTCATTGACTTCACCTACAACACCATGGACATCATTGAGATGTTCTTTCGTTGGACCGACATAAGCAAAATGCTCTCACCTTCCTCGAGACTTCTTCCCTTGATAAAGATCATTTCTCTCTTCAACAATCAATTCTTTAGGCGTATACCATCGCAAATCGCTACCATTCTCACGATATTTAAGCTAATGTTGGGTTAAATTCAATTAAATATAAGTTAATATATAATCAATTAAAGTATTATAGACTATTTTTTTGATTAAGCTCATTTCTAGTGATGTATTTGGTTTTTTGAGTTAAGCTAATTAATATCTTAAGTGGTGTAGGTCTTATTTGAACATATTGCCATTTGTTGATGGACCAAATTGAGAATATATGTTTTATAGAATTCTATAAATAGGAGTCATGGTCTCCAAGTCCTAAGTACACATGATATAGCATTGTTTCTCTTCTCTTTCACCCTTATCTTGAGTAAAAAGAAGAAAAGATGGCTTAGAGGCTTGGAATATTGATCAAGGTCGGTGATTAAGGATTTCTATAAATTTCATATGAATTCAGGTACGTTTCAATATATGTTTTATTTTGTGATGAACATGACATGTTTAGATCTTAAAAATTGATTTTTAATATATAAAATTCATTTGCTATTTGAGATCTACTTGTAACAAATGGTATTAGAGTAATCATGTTATTTCATCATGAAATCTTATGTTTTTGATCTAAATCATGTTAAAAATCGTTTGATTTTTGCTTTCTCTGATTGATTCGTGCATGAACAACCTTGATATCATGTTTTTGTGCATCAAAATCGAGAAAATATAGTTTTATCTTGATTTGGTTTTTTTGGCTGTCGCCAGATCGAATCGTTTTGACGCATCCTAGGTGTCAGATCATTGACCGAGCACGCTTGGGAGGTCTCCTCTCACGATAGTTTGGCCATCAGAGGTTCCAGTACCACCAATTCGCTTTTTGCTATGTGTATTTGTAACTAATTAGGATTTCTGAGTTTTTTGGGTAATCAGATGTAGGCTGAATCCATTTACCCATTCCATTTAGTTTTTCTATGATGATTGCAAAGAAGCCCTTGCATTTATATTTTTCCATCTGAGTTTGTTTTTGATAAAAAAAAATCTATAAAGTTATTTGATTTAATGGAAACCCCAACAAAAATGTTTTATTTCTATTAAGTCCTGAGTTTTATTTCCATTTAGTTAATAGTTATTGTGGTTAATTCTATATATTTTTGGAATTTTATTGTTTGGTCTCTGAAGTTTAAACATTTAGTCCAAAATGTATTTTGCATGGTTAGAAGATTGTTTATGTTAGAATAAACTATTGCAGTTTACTTTAAATTGCATTTCAGTCCTTTTATCATGCCTTAATGATTAATTGTTTGACCATGACTTATGGAATTAAATAAATTCGCTATTATGATTAATTATAAATTGTCTTCTATTTAAGAATAGATTAATCAAAGTAACATCTTACCAAAGTAGGTTCTCATGCTTAGATTAGTCTATTCGAAATAGAAAGATATTAGTGTGTTTGAAATTCATGCGAATAGTAACAGATCCAAAGGAAGGTTACTATTTGGCTGAATATTAAGCATACCTGTAGTAATAAATACGTGACAATTATATGATTGTATCATGTGGGTAATTAATTGACCTAAAGAAAGGCTTGTTATTTGATAAGACTAATTGTCAGTATTTGATTACTATATTGAAGAGTACCACTTGCAAGTTGATATTTCTACTCAATGGCTAATTAAATGTTGATATTGCACTAGGTATCTTAAGATGCCCACCAAAATTGAACTTATTTGTTTGTTTCTTTATTATTAAAGACAATAAAGATTAATATGATTGTCATTCGACTAATTATTCTTTTGGTTTACAATTATTTATCAATTGCTTTAGTTAATGTATCTGCTTCCATAACTATTAACATTAATTCAATTCCTATGCTTAATGGCAGAAATTTCAAGTACTAGAAAGCGAACATTATGATTGGTTTCAAGTACATGTATGTATATTTAGCCCTGAGGACAAAACAACTCCCTACTTTTGAGTTTGATAGTTTGACTGAAGACAAGAAAATTTATGAAAAGTGGGAGCGTTCCAATCGACTAAGTTTGATGATTATGAGGTATGCTATTCTAGAAACTTTTAGTGGCACAATGTCTAAAGAAACAAATACTAGATAGTTTCTTAATGACCTTACGAAACGATTTGTCAAGAATGCAAAGGTGGAAATTAGTATGTTATTGGCAAATTTAGTTTCTATGAGGTACAAGGCCATGGAAAATATAAGAGAGTACACTTTAGAGATGTCTAATATTACTTTAAAGCTAAGAGCACTTAAGTTAAAGCTGTCGAATGACTTGTTCGTGCATTTAATTTTGATATCATTTCCTATACAATACCGTCAATTTAAGGTTTGTTACAACTGTCAGAAGGAGAAATGGTCTCTTAATGAGCTTATTTCTCATTGTGTGCAAGAGAAGGAGAAATTAAAGCAAGATAAGATAGAGAGTACTCACCTGGCATCTACTTCTACAAAGGCAAAAGGAAACTAAATTCCAATGAAGCTGTAGGTGTTTTACTTAAAAAACAATAGAGGTAGTTTGAGTTTACTTGCTACTCTTGCAAGAAGGATGGGCACAAGAAGGAAAACAAACCAATGTTAGGAGATTACGTGCCAATAGATGTTTAGATATCTTAGAATTAATACATATGGATATTTATGGACCATTCCTTACGACATCTTAGAACGGTTAACAATACTTTATTATATTCATAGACAACTATTTACGTTATGACTACCTATATCTCATTCATGAAAAATCATAGGCCTTAGATGTGTTCAAACGATCCAAGGTTAAAGTTGAAAATTAACTCAACAAAAGAATTAAAGATGTTGATTTGACCGTGGTGGTCAGTACTATGGTTGATATAATGTATCTGGTAAACAACGTCCTGACCTGTTTGCCAAGTTTTTCGAAGAATATGGTATTGTTCTTGCAACCATGCTGACAACAGCCTAGTGCTTGGCGCGAAAGGCCAAATGCGCGAGGAATAGCGAAGTCACGACAAAACAATAAAAAGCAAATGATAAAAATGCAGGTATCGCCACCTAGTCTACTTGAAAACGGGAGACGAGGAAAACCGTTTTAAAACATTAAAACCATGCCATAAAACCAATGGAAAAGGTCAACATGAACCAGAAAATGGGCAAAGATCCTTGTTACGCACGAGGAAGGTATTAGACACCCTCGTACGCTCGAAAAATCGGTCTTTCATGGGTTTTCGTTTACTTATATGAAATGTTGGCTTTTCAGCCTGTTTCTGTACGCCCAAGGGCGATATGCCATGCAATGCTAAATGCAAGTGGTGCCTTATGTTAAACATGGGTAGAGGGACTGTAGGATGTGTACTAATGCTCAGAAAGGTCACCCAAGTGGTGGATCAAACACCGGTGTAAAGATATTGCACTGATATGACCAAAGATCCAATAATAACGAGTGGCTTTCGTCCACACTTTGCTATATGCAAAACTTAAGCTACCATGCATAAATGTGGATGAAAATAGACTGGAGTCCTCTTGATGTATCCAGGAGGACACCTGTAACCGTGTCCGTGACCGAGCCCGACCCGAAGGGAGGGGGAAGGGGTGGAGACCACAGCCATGCCAATGATGGCGAAGGCGCATGGATAAAAGAAAAGGGAGTCGCCACCTAGTCTTTTAAGGGAAAGACGAGGAAAACCACAAAAGGATGAATGAATGGGATGCAGATGGGAAGGCTGGATGTCTGCTAACCAGAGGATGGGTAAGGATTCCTATTACGCACGAGGAAGGTGTTAGGCACCCTCGTACGCCCGAGAAACTCGGTCTTTCTAGTCCAAATGCTTGCTAAAGGTTT